>QKWP01000781.1:208405-220977 GCA_003550325.1 Gigaspora rosea
AATTTTTTTTATTATAATTTTTTTTTATTATAATTTTTTTTGAATTAATTTATATATCGCATATGCGATGTTGTCGCACCTGCCGCAAATCATAAAATCAGGTGCAACGTAAATCAAACCAATTAAAATAACCTGTTTTTTCATTAGATAGGGTTAGAATAAAGTATAAATTGTGTGTATGGGCGAAAGAAGGGTTTTTATAATAAAATTTTGCAAGGAATTTTTTTTGTTAGAATCCTAAGAGTAGTTTAATATACTCAATTTTAAGTTATAGACAATTTTTGACAAAACGAACACTTGTTTTGAATTTTTTGATCGTGAATGTTGCATCTGATCTTGAAATTTGATTGGGAGAGCGATGTATAAGGCATCGCATAGGGCAATGAATAAATTTACTCTTTTTTTTTATTATAATTTTTTTTTATTATAATTTTTTTTTATTATAATTTTTTTTGGTATTTATTTTATAGCGCTATAGCATTGTAGTGCTATAGTACTACAGTGCTATAGTACTATTAATAAAATTTAGGGAACTGCTATTTACACCATGGTTTTTGCTATTTGCACCATGGATGTCGTGTAATATTAAATCATCTATTAACCTTTTCTATTTACACTATGGTAATATATGTTGCACCAATAAAAACTCGCTTTTTTTGTTGATTAACAGTTAATTTGCGCTATTAATGTTATGTAACATTATACAAACCTTGTTTTGGTAATCTAGTAGGCCTGCTAACCTAATTTTATAATGCAGGCCAACCCTAACCCTAATTTCATAATTCGGGCCAACCCTTACTCTAATTTTTTAAGGCCTTAACATAATGTGGACCAGATTTACGCAAATTTGTATAATCTTGGACTATTTTCATGTTGCACCAATAAAAACTCGCCTTTTTTGTAGATTAACAGTTATTCACGCTATTAATATCATGTACTGTTATACAAGTCTTATTTTGATAACTAATCTAGTAGGTCTGCTAACCTAATTTTATAATACAGGCCAACCCTAACCCTAATTTTATAATGCGGCCCAACCCTTACCTTAATTTTTTAAGGCCTTAACATAATGCGGTCTTAATGCTGCACCAATAAAAACTCACCTTTTTTGTAGATTAACAACATATAGGAGTACAAAATAAAATTTTTCAAACGTTTGTATAACTATACCATGGTGCAAATAGAAAAGGTTGATTGAAGATCTAATGTTACACAAAATCCATAGTGCAAATAGCAAAAACCATGGTGTAAATAGCGGTTCCCTAAAATTTATTAAATTTTTTATATTTATTTATATTTAGTATTTTATACATAACAATATATATAATATGTAGTAAATACCAAAACGTCTCAATCATGTGACACTACACAAAAATTAAGCTACCCAATATTGGGGAGAGTCTCCAGACACCTACCATACATGTGATTTTTGCATCTACCAAATATCAATATATTATAAAAAACTCTAACACAACTAGGTAGGTGCAAAATCGGTAGGTGTCCTCTATTATCGCCATCAGAAATTCACATCTATGTGATTAAGAAACCATCTTTCGTGGACTAACAAAAAGTTTTCCTTGAGCAATTTTACTATATAATATTTAAACCCAAACCCTAAACTAGCCACTTACCCTAACTCCAGACTAACATAAACAATTTTCGTCATTGGTTATATATAACAATAAATAAGTGAATTATATTACCAATTCGTTATCTAACCCTAATACGAATTCTAATTCATGATTTAGATTTTACATAAACAAACTTAAAAAATTTGCTAAGCAAATTCTATTATTACTAACCCTATCTATATGCCTTTCTAACCCTAACATGAACTCTAATTTTAACCTTAACTAATTTGCTAAGCGAATTTGATTATTACTAACACTATCTATATGCCTTTTTAACCCTAACATGAACTCTAATTTTTAACCTTAACTTTTTAACTCTAATACAAGTGTTTTCTAGAAAAGAACTTATAATTAGCACGTGAAAATTTTATTTGTAATATAATAACTAATATACTTAGGAATCTATAAAAACTTGAGATATACGTACATACCCAATACCCCTATTTATATTTTCTAACTCTAACATGAATTCTAATTCTAAGCTTAACTTTTTAATTCTAATACAAGTGATTATATAAGTATAAATAGATTGGTTTGTTCACTGTTAATACTTTAAATTAGCACGTAAAAATTTTATTTGTAAGATAATAACTGATATTAGAAATTTGAGATATATATTGTGACAGGCAAATTCACCTGCACAATCTGAATTTGGGCTGTGCTCGATGGACTCGAAGAGTAATAAAGTCGATAAAGTAGATGGAGTCGAAAGAATTGATAAACTCCATAGAATCGATTGAATTGATTTTTAGTCTGTAATTAAAAACATATAAGAGCCTTAAGCTCATTGAAAGAAAGGACAGTTCAGTACAGTTCAGTACGAATTGGACTTTGTGAGTCTTCAACCTTCGAAATTAGAGTAAAAGTGTTAGCTCTAGAATCTATTATTACTATCATTTCATTTGTACCCAATTTATTTTATAATAAAAAAATAATCAAAACGTATACTTATTTTATCCCACAAGACAAACCTATCATTCTTGCCCAATCGTTCGTTGTATTAATATTCTTGTCGACATGACCATTAATAGAATCTATATCATTATTAATAAATAAGAGTGAAGTAAAAAGAGAATTGATACCCAATTTCTCTATCATATTTATAAGAAAGTATACCTGATTAAAGCATTGATTGTCCTATATATCGAACAATAACTGCCCATGATCAAAGCTTAGTTACAGTAATATGCATCGCATTGCATAATTAGACCAAAAAAAGCACTAAAATCACGTGGCTGAAATATGATTGGTTGGTTTAAATTTATTCAGAACTTAATTGTAATTTGGGAACAGAGTAATATAAGATCTGAAAAGTTCTGATGTAGAAAATGAATAAACCTAAATTACAAGCATGGTCAAGGGAAATTTAATTTTCAACAAGTGTTCGAAAAATTCCAAAGAATAGAAACAATTATATATAGTGTACAATAATAAAAAATCGCATAATCGATCGCATAAATTTAAATTTTTTTGCATCCATCGCATCAAATCGCATGTATAATTTACCGATCGTTGATTCCTGTGACTTTATATTATTATACCCTGTCGGAATTTAGATTCTACGCAGTTGTCACGATTTCAGAACCATTTGATCTCATGATCATTGTTAACCAACCACCGATCGAAAGTAGACCTTCAAATTCCATAAGTTACAATAAAGAAAAAATTTGAGAATTCGTAGTGACTAAATATTCCAGAATAAGAATAGTAAGAAGAATTAAAATCGATATACTTATCTTAACTTTGCCATAACAGGACTCTCTAAACCTTGAGACCCAGATCAAAGTCTTTTTATGCCTCTTTCTACCTGCCAATTCCGGGTTTAGAAGTCTTGAACTTTAGTTGTATAGTATTTAGTTAAATACTAGGGTTGCTAGTAGTAATAATAAGAAACCCGGTAATTTAGACTTTCACAATGTACCTAATACCCGATAATATCAAGCTGCTTTTCAAATTAACTCTATATATACCAATATAAAAATACTTCACAAAAAAAAGCGCTTTTAAGAGCAATGTTTTGAGTAAATAAACAATTTTGTATATTTTACTTTATATATTGACAAAAGTAATCTAGTAAAAATGGTTATGCAAAAGTGGTCAAGCGAAGGTGGTTATGCGAAATAGTCAGTCAAGCAAAAGTGATCAGGTGAAAATAGCAAAAATAGCCAAGCAAAAGTAATAAAAATTTTAATATTATAATATTAATTTATTAAACTATTTTATTTTTACGTCATATGAGATAAGGGTCACATTACTGTGCTATAGCACTATAATACTATAGCGCTACAACATTATTCCCTTTTTTTTTATTATATTTTTTTTTATTATAATTTTTTTTTATTATAATTTTTTTATTTTTTATTTAATTGCTTTTTTAATTTTTTAATTTTCTTTCTTATTTTTTTACTTTTTTTTTTAGTTTATTTATTTATTTTTTTTTTATTTTTATTGTTTTTCTTTTTTTCTCTTTTTTTTGTTTTATTATTTTATTTACTTTTTGTTTTTCATTAATTTTTTAATTTTTTTTTCGATTTTATGTTACTTTTTTTTATTTATAATTATATTTTAAATTTTTTTTTGTCTCTGTCTTAATTTTTTTTAAATTTTTATTTAATCTTTTATTTTTTTCTTTTCGCATTGTCTTGCTTTACTAAATCAGGATCTGAAGATAAGTGGCTGCTTTTTTTATTTATTTAATAATAGAGTCTTTTAATTTTTTTTTCTTTTTAAATTATTTATTTAATATTTATTTTCAGTTCGTTTCTACCTTTTTTAGTACGTGGTTACCATCTTCAACCTATTTTTCATCCTGCTAATGCGTCTTCACTTAGGATCTGTAAAATAAGTGGTTTTTTCTTTGTTTTTTATTTATTTATTTATTTATCTCTTTAGCTTGAACTTTCTGTAGGTTTATCTCATTAGAGTAACAGGTAGTGGAGATTACGGCTAGGATCTATAAGATTAGAGATTGGTTAATAATACCCAGGCAGAGATTTTTTTGATGGGACCAACCTCTATGTAAGATAAATAGGTTTTTTTTCTTTGTTCATTCTGTTTTTTTTTCTTCTTGGCTTGAGTTAAATTTCTTTTCTTTTGTAGGTGGCTTTGCTAGATTGCCAGGTATTGAAGATTTGAACTGGAACCTTTGGCTTCATTACTATTAGAATCAGGTATATATGGTCATGTTTTGTGCTTCCATCTTTTGGTCTCTTCAATTTGTATTTGACCACTTCCGAGCATATAGTTGAGCCTTTTCGTCGTTGAAGTTAGTAGAAATTCATTGACCTTCACTTTTGTCAATACTGTTTCGTGTTATTTCTTGATGTCTTTGTTTAACACAATGATTTTAGAGTTAGTGCTAGAGTAAGGTTAGGAAAAGGTTATGATTAGAGTATAGTTTATAGTAAGTATAATAGTTAGAATAGAGCGAGATTACATAGGAGCTAGAGGGTTAGGGTTAGGGTAATTCAGGATTAGGGTTAGAGTAGCGCAGGATTAGGGTTATGGTAGCATGAAATTAGTGTAAAAGTTTAGGGTTAGGGTGGTACAGGATTAGTATAAGATATTTATAATGTATAAGTGATATTATATATAAATGTAAAATAAAAATATATTATTAAATTAATTAAATAAAATATAAATATAAATACAGTAAATAAATTAACATAATAACTAGTAAATTCCCTCTAAATTTTGGCCTGAATTAAGCTTAATCAGGTTATTACACTTTTTATTATTTAATAAAAATTTGCGCAGATTTATATATTTCTAAAACCTGCACAGAATTTGTTAAAAATTTTTCTTCAACTATAATTGTGGGGTCACAGATCTTTGCATATTTTTGATTATTATCAGGTTTTAAAAATCTGCGCAGATCTGCACCTAAAAATTCTCCTGATGATAGCTATAGTAAGATGTAAATTCAGTAAAACAATAATTAGAGAACTGACTTTACAATAAGATAACTTGGCATGCCTTTTAATCGTGGACATTTATTTAACCATAAATTTAAATAAAGCATATCGTTTGAGGACACCTTCAAAGTATCAACATTTTTTTCTGGTTTTAACAATTAAGCTTTAATATAGTTTTATTTATAATCGAGATTGAATGAGTTGAATAAATATTCAAAGTAAATGTACATAATCTCAGTTTCTAAAATATATAATATTCAACATGTAGAATAATAATTAACTTATTATTATGAACCAGAAGAGAACCTAATTATTAAGGAGAACAGCTTGTATGTATAAATCAGTTTTTAACTGTGTATTAAATTAAATGTACCAATCCTAAGACATAAAATTGAAAGTGTTACAGAAATAATTGTAACTAATACAATATTTGGAATAGAGGGGTCAGGTACGAAAATAGGCTTTTTTGGTTTATTTGGCCTCAAGTGAGTATCCAAATATACAAAAAAAGCGAGAGAAGGAAATGTAAACCCGTAGCTAAAGCTAAATAAATAGCACCTATAATAATATTTATTTATAAAAATATTTGAATTGATAAGATATTTTGTCAAAAAAATAAAATAAATGTACAGTAAAGATAAATAAATATCAACATACGCAAGTGCATCAGCCAAAAAGATAGAAAATAAAACATTTCCCGCTATATGGCAAAATGCAGCGAAAGGTAATAAAAGCACAAGGTTAAGATGATACCCCTTTTTATGATGATCTGGTAGATCGTGTTCTTCTGTTACCCTTTCATTATCAGAGGAGGCATTAAGAGGTAAACTAATGTAATCTTCTCTGTAATTTCGTTTTGTTGCAAAATATAGTCTTATAAATTGGATAAAAAATACCCAATCAACAGAAAGACCTTTAAATATGACTCAAGTATTAGTCAATCATAAATGGCCAAATGATATAAGACAAAAAAATAAAATTATTCAACCTTGAAATTTAAACCAAAGAGCATTATAAGGCCACTGAAGTAAAATAGTTACACCTTCAGCTATTAATAAGTAAATAATACTATATAAATGAATATTATTATTTGCAGCAAGATTTCCTCCCTGTTGTAAAAGTATAATAATAATAACTTCAAAATAATTATGTATTACGCCAAATATTGTCCAAAGTGTTCCGAGATCAACTATGATCAGTGCGATCCCTGTTATGCCAGTCACAATGCTACAACCTGCAAGTAATTTATTAAAGAAAGTTGTTGAGGCTTTTTCACCATTATATATGAAGACATTAAGTGGCGTATATTTAAAAGACCATATAAACATAAACACTCCAGAAACTATTTGTAAAATAGAAGTGAAACCGAGCATCGAATACCATGTTTCTTTATTAAAACCTAAGAAAAAAAGAAGTTATTTAAAAATTATTAATATTCATCTAGTACAGACTAGACTCATTCACATATGACATGAATAACTTGAATTTATCATGATTCGAATTATGAAAATCTATTCCGCAAATTAATTTAATAACTTGAAAAAACTCAAATAAAATAATTCTATCATTTGATTAGAAAACTCTTCAGAGTTAATTCACGAATTACTAGTTGTAACGAGTCTAGTCATTAAATAAGTAATTAAATTGAAGGTTTATATACTCTTAATTTCAGGAAACCAGCTTTGAAATCCTGTTAAAGTATCATTTTTTGGAGGTGGAAACTTTGAAATGTCTATGGCCAAAAAGCTGAAAAGTACACCACCAAATAATACTAGAAAAAAAAAGGAAGTAATATAGCGAATATCAATCATTCTCAACGTTATTACACGTTAAGCGTATTACTTGAAAACTTTTCTTGTTCGAAAGCATATTTATAGAGTTATATCAAAAAATTTGTGTGCAACAAAGTGTAATACCAGGATCAGAGTATATGATCTATATGAACAGTGAAATGATGTTCACAGGTTTGCTTAAAAAAGACTTTATATGTATAATATGAATGGAATTTATCGTAATTATGGTGACGATCAATAAATATTGTATGGAGCACTCAGAATGAAAAATTTGCGAAAAAATGTTTTTTGTTAAAAAGTTTGACAATAATTTTCTTTATTCTGTTTCACCTGACGGAGGCTAATTTCCAGAATTATCCGATAGAACCGACATAAATAAATAAATAAATAAAAAAGCGATCTATCAACAAAGTTTTGTGAAATTCGCAGATCATAAAAAAAAAAAAGGAATCGATGATTTCCGATTTTCGATTTCTTAAATATTGTTTAGACTTTGAAATGCATATTCATCATTTTGTAATATATTTGACTGAGCATTTTTTGTAGAAATGCTGTATAAATTTAGATTCATTATTTTGTAACATAACTCTTGTAAGAATATTATTTGAGCATTCATCATTTTGCAAAGAATTTGAGTATTGTTTTTTTTTGGCCAATAAAATTTACTACTGCATTATGTGAATACTTGCCGGACAAACTTTTGGGATTTGGGATTTGACCATAGACAAACCCGGACAAATGGAATTGTCCAGTTATATTTAAAAAAATCCCATATGGCAAAACTGGACAAATCCCAAATCCCAATACTTATTGTGATCATACAATGATATATTATCCAATGCTTTACTATGATCAGCTGCTGATCATAGTAAAGCATTGGATACAGATAAGAATACTAATAATTGCACGAAATCTTTTCAACTAGAGTTTTTGCATATGATAATGAATTCCATTCAATGAACTAGATAATGTTAAAAGAATTGGAAAGAAGAGTTTGATTCTATGACTTTGTTTGATGATTGCGAAAGCTGATGGTAATGAGTTTAATTATGTAAGAACATATAAACTATCTAGTAATTACAGCTGTTATTCCTTAAGTGAAAAATGGAAAGTTTCATGAGTCATTCATTAATCATGCTTTTTAACGGTTTGTATGTTTTTAATATTTGTCATTTATAGTGATACGGGCTGACCTCGGCCCATCAGCCGGGCGGGCGGGCGGGTCGGCCCTTCGCCCACATTCCTGCAGGTCAGCCCGGCCGGTATATAGTTAAATTTTTTTCGTCTGATAAAATTTCATTGTATAACTTATAATTATTAGTTAAATCACGCGTAGAACATACTCAAGTTATGCTTGCAGTCGATAACTATCTATCCAACCAAAATCGAATAGTCGACATTTCTAGTCGATATTTATAAATTCAACTAGTCAATTCGGAGTCTGATTGCTCGCTAATTAAAGCACTGATTATCGATTATAAGTTAGTAAACCACCGCCATACTTATCACTTTTATTTCCATCTATGAGAAAATAACCCGGTAGATCACCGGCCATAAGAGGACCCATCGGCCCTCTTCTAACCACTTCCTATTCGCATATAGTAGATCCACTATATATATGCATCACATACACTTCCTACTATTTGTAATTTATGTAACATTATATGTATGTGTGCTTATAATGTGCTGATCATTATACCGACTAACTAAATGCATCTCCGTGTAATTTTTTAGCAATCGAAATATTGCACAAGTACCGTGATGTAATTCTGACTATTTTCATATTGAGAAGATCAAATTATAAGACTATTTTGCATTCTTGTTTGACTGTAAGTTTTTTAACAATATGATCGGCCCGGTCGACCGGGCCGATTAATTTCCGCAGCCGGGTCGGCCCGAGAATTTGGCATCGGCCCGTATCACTAATAATAATTGTTTACGTGACATTACTCTCACAAGTCTTTATAAACATGATTTTAATTGAAGCATTTGTTGTAGCACAGTAAATGAATCATTTACTGTGC
Organism: Gigaspora rosea; assembly: GCA_003550325.1. Taxonomy (NCBI): domain Eukaryota; kingdom Fungi; phylum Glomeromycota; class Glomeromycetes; order Diversisporales; family Gigasporaceae; genus Gigaspora; species Gigaspora rosea. Next base: position 217,768 of record QKWP01000781.1, read on the forward strand.
TACAACAAATGCTTCAATTAAAATCATGTTTATAAAGACTTGTGAGAGTAATGTCACGTAAACAATTATTATACATACTGTTATCTGATCAATTAGCTTGCTAAAGCAATTTTCAAGCAATGACTTATAGAATGGTCTAATTGGCCAAAAAAATAAATCACGATAATCGTTTAAGTCAAAATAAACCTAGACCTGACAAAACCCATTTTTCATAGTCGTACATATACAGTATTAAATCAACAAAGTCAACAGAATCAAATTTGAAACAATAATTAATAGAATATTAATTAAAGGAAAGTACATAATGCGGTACAGCATTTCAGTGAACGGCATTATACTACCAACTATAGTCATTACATGTACTAAACCAACGAAATCGACAGAATCAAATTCGAAAAAATTTTTAACAGATATTATTTAAAGGAAACTTAATGCGCATTTAACAAACGGAATTATAGAATTTCTGCATTACAGCATTACGGCATTACAGGCTTTATCTGTTATTGTATTACGGCATTACGACATTACGGCTCACGGCAATTACGGCAAAAAAATACGGCATGTGCCGTAACGTATTAATTTGTAAAATTAATTCTACCACCAACTATAAGTGGCTCATTACGAGCCAAGTTGGGTATACATAGATCGATACTAGGTATGCATAAACAGGAAAGTCTGAAATTGAATTAGGGAAAAAGCGACAACATATAAGTGGATAACGCCATGAGCAAATTAGGAAATATCGACCCACATAGAGGTCGATATTCACGACTATGAATGGATATTCTCGAAAAGCATGTTTCTTATAATTGGAATAGTCCGGTCTGATATACCGGAGTTTGATGGATGCAGATTCTATTAGTTGTTGAAACTGAAACGGGATATGCTCCCAGAAATAATATTGCGCCGGGAGATCACTGTAAGCAGTTGAGTTTGTGCGTAATGCAGCCGGCCGTTAATATGAACATGTGATGTGAATTGATATTCACTAGTTATAGTTAAGAAAATGGCAGGTTCATTTAGCTGTGATTTATGTGCTATTGAAATTGAAACTGAAACAGGATATGCTCCCGGAAATAGCAATAATATTGCGCCGGGAGATAACCATAAGCAGTTGTTTATGCGGCTTAGTGCTGGCCGGTGGTTTCCCGCCTGCATTGCATAATGCAAGCCGGCTGTCAGTATGAACATGTGATGTATTTTTTTTTTTTTTTTTACCTTAATATATATGGTATGCTTAAAACATGTGATATTGATATAGTAGTTGAGTTTAACTTATACGGGGTCCCCAAAATTCCGGGTCGGGGTGCGTCAGTGTGCATCGAAATCATGGTCGGCGGGTCGGAATAGATCAATTTTGTCCACTAGATCTGACACATCCGACCTAAATTTTGGGACAGCCCTGTAAAATCGATGAGTTTTTGTTGCGTTTGTGTGCTTAATGCTGACCACCTGCATAATGCCGGTTGGCCGTCAGTATAAACACGTTATATTGATATTATGAGAATGGCCGGATTCTTTTGGGAGGGAGGGTTGGGTCGAAATTGTGGTCTGTCACAGTTGAGTGAGCAATCGTTGGCATAAGGCCAGTTTGTGTTTCCCATGGATTTATCTTTGTTCTCATTGTCGCCTTTATCAAGTTAGTGATTACTGTTTATAGAAAGTTATTCAAATCATAGAAAGTTATTCAAATCATACTCACCTCCTTTGATTATCTAGACCGGACTTGTTCTGGTTGATGGTTCCACGATGCGCATCAACATGCTTAGCATCTTTTCGATCTGTTGACTTTACGTCAACTCGAATGAACATTCGATATTTTGTTTATGGATAATCAAGGATTTGTAATCAATATAATTGATCCGTGTAATTCGTGAATATTTCGCGTGAATATTAATGGTTACAAATAATAGTATGAGTATCTATCCAAAATCGGTATATTCATCCAATACTATTCATGAATATCCAAAATCTACGTATATTTGCTAAATAATCATGATGGGATATTCAAAGGATCCGACCTCTAGCCCCACATATAGGTGGAAAAGCAAATACGCTAGATAGGTTGCGGCCCAAACTCTTTTTTTAGTTACGGCGTTTCTACTTAGTTTGGGTTTGGGAATCAGTATTTCTACCTAGTTTGGGTTCATAACCCAAACCCAAATATGTATCCCATTTCGGTTATAGTGTCAAACTCAAAAACTACTAGAAAACGCAAAGAACTTCATATTAATAAGCTTACAAACTATTAATGACGCAAAAGGAATTTATTTCTTTTTTAGAAATAGATAAATAACACGTAAATTGATATTTAACCAAGCTCTAATCGATCAACAAATTCAATGTAATAGATTATTAATAAAGCTATCTTTTGTTCTTTATTACCAATACATTTTGAAAAGTAATTAAAATAAGAAATAATTTATTCATCACCTGGGTGAATTATTCACCCCCCTCCTCAAATAAAAATAAAATCCTAGTTATATTAGGGTTAAGGTTAGGGTTAGAGTTAGGATCAGAGTTAGGGTTAGGGTTAGGGTTAGGGTTAAAGTTAAATTTAAGGTATAATTGCGAGAGGAGCATTTTTTGTTAATAACTCAACAGGGGTTACCCTAGTAAAATTTTGAGATAGTATAATGTGGGTGAGGAATATCAAATCTCACCCCAGGTGAGGAATAAATGTACTCTTAAAATAATTCTATCTTAATTTAAATTATCATGACCCTTATTAAAGATGCCACATAGCCCACATAACCCTTAGCCCATATAATTATTAATAAAACAATAACACATACATATTATCGACTACTACTTAACCCAAAGTTACATTTATTACTCTTGTAATATAACTTTATAAATATAAAATATATAGTAAATGTTAGTACAACCATATTATATTATAATATTTAGTATATTAAACAGTGCACTCAAAGTTCCAAGTTTAAAGCTTACATGTAACGTTTCAATCTTCTTTTTTTAATGACTGTTTTTGGCATTTAAAACTTATATACAGTTAATATAACTAGTATTAGCAGTATATAGTGTTACAGTACCGGAAGCCTTCTTTAATTCCGATAGAGTAACAATCACACGGCTCCTGAGATCCCTTACTTTGGGCGTGAAGCGGTGTGCAAGAGGGAAGTATAGTTTCTTTTATGTCTGTAAGAAACTACACACTTCTCTAAGGCAGTTCGGTATAAAACAACAAGA
>QKWP01000782.1:0-16378 GCA_003550325.1 Gigaspora rosea
AAAAAAAAAAAAAAAAAAAGCCCGTTTTTACCAATTTTTATCTCCTTTTCTTTTACCTCTCTCCCTTTTACCCCTTTCTCCCTTTTACCCTCTCTCCCTTTTTTAATCCTCTTTCCCTTTTACCCCTTTCTCTCTTTTATTCCTCTTTCCTTTTTACCTACCAGATTACTATTATAACCCAGATTTTTCATTAGCACATTTCAAATATAACATTTATAAAAATTACAACCATTAGCATTCTTTAAAATATATCTATTTTGCTATTTAGCGGGTTTCAAATATAACCTTTTTCTCCAATACCTACTTTTTAAATATAACCTTTTTTGAAAATGGTCCTCCATTAGCTATTTTTCAACTATGACCTCATATAGATTATTCGGGGTCCTTATAACACTTTATTGCCAATTTTTTATTTAGGCCATATAAAATTAATTATTTGTTTCTCATAACATCAAAAAAATTTTTTAACCCGGCAACCCGAAATTTTATTTTTAAAATTTTGAAATTTTTTAAATTAAAAAATTAAAATTATAGTTTTTAAAGACTATGACCCAGCAATATATAAAAAAAAAAATTGCTCGATATGTAATTATCGAGGCAGTTTTTGTCTTGAATCAGGTCGAATCAATCATGTGATATGCCCGATCACAGTTGCATTGTTTGATCGTCACGATATTTCTCAAATTTCCTACTTTTTTTTACTCTCGAGAAAGATTATCACCAATTTCCCAATTGAAATAGTTTTTATAGTTCAATAAAATAATACTATTCTAAGTTAAAGGTAAATTTTAACAGGTGAATTAAGAAATTTTTAATAAATTCCTAAAAATAGTGGTCATCTTGAGTTTTGCAATATTTATACATGTTATATGATTTTGCTTTATGCAGTAAATCAACTATTGATCAATTAAAAATTATAGTGCTTTAACGCATCTCTTAAAATAAAATTTTTAAGATTTAGAGTTGACAAATGATTTTTTTTTTGATTGTATTCAATCTTGATAGCCAATTATTGTATCGTGAACAAAATGAAAAATTAAATAATCTTTTAGAGTTATTTAATTATTATAATGCAATATTTTTTTTCTCGAGCAAAGAAAACTTGATCTTCTGTCTAATTGGACGTAAAAATTCGTGTATACGCATATTTGACAGCTTCAGTTCGATTGCCTCTAAGTGGTTTTGTAATACACATTTGAATTTTTGTATTTGCAAATCAACTCCACAGTATAAACACTTTCGACAACTAAAGCAAGTCCCTCTTTTGTATATAAGTTTTGTGCATCTGCCATTAATATTTAATACGATTATAAAAACAAAATAATATATATTGCAATAATTTGTTTATATAGCGATAATGATAATGATTAAACAAGGGTATCACGCACTTATCAGCGCTTAATTGCTACATGGTTAATAATATAAAAATTACAACGGATGTCAATAATTATCCAACCTAAAATATGTGTTGATTAAGCATCTCGCACTGATAAGTGCGTGATAACCGTGATAAAAAATTAATTATAACTAGAATTTCATATGATCATACTTATTTTATAATGGCCTCAAGTCAGCATTAACTGCAATAAAAACATATTAATTTTCAAAACGATCTGTAGTATCATATTTGTACGTTCCTAGTTTTAGCGCGACTGCGTCGTGCAGCTACCCTAATTGGTTAATATTTTGCTGCAACTCAAAATTTGTCTTAGTGCGTTGACGAATCTGATTGGTTAATATTTTGCTGCGCCTTAAAATTTAAATTTTCTCCCCCAGATTTATGACCCGGCCGGGTTATGAGAAACAAAAAAAAATTCTGCATGGCCTTAGCTTATCTAAATACTTATTACTTTTATCTTTAGAAAAAAAAGTATTATAAATTGAATTAATGAAACCACTTAGCCTAAAATCCTTATATACTATTTTCTTGTACATTTGTTTGAAAATATAAATTGCTAGTTTTTTTTATTCTTTTTCTAATTATATAGAATCTTTGTTAGAACATTAATACTACCTACTTATATAAGACTATTATCACTTTCTATAACTTCATTTTTAAATTCCAAAGTAGTATAACTATGCTTTGGTTTTAAGATATCAAATAATATTAATATGCTAAAAACTAATTAAGTGCTTTTTGTTTAGCATTACTTTTTCTTATCAAGCAAGCTATTACTTTGATTTCATCAAAAAAAAAATTTAATTAATTGTTTTTGCTTTTAGCAACAGATTTAAGTTTAGAAAATGAAACAATAGATAGATCATGTTTTAAAATTTCTTTTTCAAAAATAATATTAATTAATAAGCAAATACTTTCAGATATAGAAAGGTTATCCTTTCTTTGTCTTTTTAATTTTCTTTCCTATTTTATAGCATGTTTTTTAAAGATACTTGTTTTATTTATTACAATCATATTATAACAATTGGAATACTTATCCTTATAATTTCTATAGTATAAAGCCAAGGTTCCATTATCTTCTGCTTTGTTCTAACTATTCTCAATTATTTTTCTTCAAGTTGTTGTCAAAACACTTTTGCAACTTTTCACAATGCACTGTTTGCTTGATCTTGAGCTGATTTATTTTCTATTTCTTATAAAAGATGGCACTAGTAAAAAATTGTAAATATTCTAATTATTTTTGATTAAATTTAACAATATAAGATTATACAAAGGGTCACCTTAATATTAAAAAAAAAAAAAATAAGATTATACAAAGGGCTTTTATTTTATTTTTTTTTGTTTGTTAAACTTGATTGAAAACTTGTAAGAAATCATGAGAATAAAAAGTACTTTAAAGTATATAAAAAATTAAAAAAAATTTTTTATTAAATTGGCTAAGCCACCATAGATCATCACTAAATATTGGTTAGTTCACCATGCTCTAAACTTAGAGTTTATGCCTGCTACTTCTTTGCTCAATAGCACTAAAGTCTACAAACTGGAAGAGCCATCTACCAAGTCTGTCCAGAGACGTTCCAGGTTTCTTCAACTTTTTTATATGATTCAAGTTTATTTTATAAAATAATTTAATAATATCAAAAAATTTTTGCTAAACTATACTATTGTATAATATTTATTAGATTTTTGTATAAAAAAATGATTTAAATATATAATTTTTTAGATTTTTAAACTATTATTTCAACTGAAACACCGGTAGTACAAAAAATGAAATTCTATTCGTTAATATTAACAAAAATTCTGCCAAAATCAGATTTTTGTATATTCTGTAATTATATAATTTTTTGGATTTTAAACTATTTTTCTAACTGTACTACCGGTAGTCCAACATAATAAAGTCAGAAATACTATACACTTATAAATTTATAAATACTGTAATAATAGTAGTAATAATAATAATAATAAGACCATACAAATTTAATTACTTGGTTTTCATAACATGAAACTTTTAATAGACCCGGTCGGCCGGGGTTTTTCTTAAATTTCATATTTTATAAAAATTTTTTTGAAATCCCACCCAATTATTATAGTTCTCATAAATTCTGAAACACTTTGAAAAATCGGTAGTGACCAAATCGATAAGTACTTGTTATTGGTCATGTTGTGGATGATAACTGATTATTCACTAGGATACTTTTTTTATGACGTGACCTTCGGTCACGTCATAATGCGGTATCTGCTGTGAAGAAATCAGCAATTATCAGCCACAATTTGACCAATAATACGCTTATCCGACATGTCCGGCGTAAACAACGAACGATATTTGTGTAACTTATTCGGCCTCCTTCTAATACAAATACACAAAATTTTCATTCACCTCTTAAGAGGTGATGAAAATCTGTGTATTGTATTAGGAGGTGGCCGAATAACTTACACAAAAATCGTTCGGTGTTCACATAAGACATGTCGGATAAGTTTTTGATGCCGGCCGACAACTTATTGATTCCGACTCGGTAACTTATCGATTCGTTCATCCCCAATTTTTCAAAGTGTCCCGGAATTTATAAGAACAGCTGTAAACATAAAAAATTTTTTTGGATGTTTCCAAATTTTGATTCGGCCGGGTTATGAAAACCAATTAATTAACTTTGCATGGCCTTCTTATGCAAATATAACTTTAAAAATTTTAAATAATATAGTACAACTTTACTATTAAAATTAAACAAAACAGTTTACAATTAACTTTAGTAATTGACTTGGTTTTTTAAATTTTATTTATTCTGGATTACAATGTGATTTGCTGTCCAAATTTGGTAATATTAAACTTCTAATTTCCTTTTTAAATTTTATAAAAGATTACATGACTTTAAAAAAATTAAATATTCGAATGGTCCGTCAACATTATTTGCGGTGTAACGTTAAGGGCCCTTAATGGTTAAGAACCAATAGGTTCTGATACTCAAGTCTTTGTTCCTATATTGCAGAATGTCATAGCTAACAATAAGAACAGACATCACAAAGATTTAGAATGGTCGTCAAATAAACTAGACCGATTTTTATCTATATTCATGCGGAGACGTTATACGTCAAGAGGTAGTCGCATCAAGATAATCAAAGCGTCTAAGAGAATGTTGAGCCAATCGAATGAAAACGACTGCAAAAATAAGAGCGGAATGAAACTTTATACATGATTTAATAGCAGCTGTTGATATCGACACAGTATGCATTAATCCAAAATTTGATTGGGTAACTAGCCGCATCAAAGAATCAGCAAATGAATGACAATCCAAATAAACTAAATTTTAGGTTGAACCAACCAACTTTTTTGATTAACTTAATCAATATATACTGTTGCAAGAAGTCCACAAAGAGGAGGTCCATTACGGTACATTTGTTCGCAATCTTCCTTGAAGGCCCACTTTCTCTTTGTTTTTCTTACTCACTTGTCATTTATACATTCGCACTATAGTATTGTTTTTATTTTCCACCTCTCATTAAAACTCCCGTTTTCCATATAACCCAGACAACACCTAAAATCCACATTATGATCGAACAGAGCGGAAATAGATCTTTAAAAAAAAAAAGAAATGTAAAATTAAGCCTTAATAGCACTAGTTCTCCGCTTGTTTCTCAACAATCGCTAACTGGACCACAAGAAGATGGACTTACTCAGAGCTTAAAAGATCTAGAAATCGGTTTAGAGTTCAGACTGGATTTAAAAGCAGAAGATTTGCTGCCGTTGAAAGAAGTTGGTGCAGGTAATGGAGGTACGGTAACGCAGGTCATGCACATTACCACGAAGACTGTGATGGCTAAGAAGGTATTAAAAAATTAGAGTTCGCATAACATGTCGGATCAAATGATTCTAATTAGAAAACACTAATTTAAAATTTTCATTATCAGATTATTCACATCGACGTTAATCCGACCGTTCGCAAACAAATTCAACGAGAACTCCAAGTTCTTCATGATTGTAATTCAAGATACATCGTTTCATTCTATGGAGCATTCCCGAGTGACTCGGGTATTTCGATGTGTATGGAGTACATGGATGTTGGGTAAAGTTATATACGTATATGAATATCTGTTCTGAAGATTTATTTAGTATGTTAAAATTTGCTATACATTTATCATAGTTCACTTGATAATATTTATAAGAAAAATGGACCCATTCCTCTGGATATAATTGGCAAGATTACAATAGCGGTAAATAAATTTATTGAAGTGAAAAAATTTCTATTAAAAGTTTAAATTTATATAAGACTTATAATTCGATTTTTATTAAAAAAAAAAAGGTTTTAGAAGGTCTTAACTATCTTTATGAAAGTCATCGAATTATTCACAGAGGTAATTTGAGGTTTTTAACATACTACAATGAAAATTTTTCATTCCCCAAATTTACACATCCTTCTATTATGATCTTAGACGTGAAACCATCAAATATTCTTGTCAATTCAAAAGGACAAATCAAGATTTGTGATTTTGGAGTATCTGGTAAACTTATTAACTCCATAGCAGATACATTTGTAGGAACATCAAATTACATGTCTGTAAGTTGATACTAAAAACAGTATTAATGTCGAAATTTTTCAGTCACACCCAAATTTTAACAAATCCCATTGCATTAAATCCTATTAAAATAAAAATAAATAAATAAAATAAAATAAAGTTTACGTTATTAATTTTATTCTTAAATAAATCCATAGCCTGAACGTATCCAAGGTGCCTCATACAGCGTACGGTCGGATGTCTGGTCAGTCGGAATTACTTTGATGGAGTTGGCAATGGGTCGATTTCCATTTCCTCCAGATGGTAGTCAGCTTACTGTTTTGGAGCTTTTACAACACATTGTACATGAACCAGCACCAAAACTACCACAAGGTCAATTCCCTGAAGACTTTTCTGATTTCATTAATCAGTGGTATGTGGAATATATAAAATATATAATGCATTTTTTATATTTAAACATTGCATGCGTTCTAATCTTGTTTATTACTCTTTATAGTTTGTTGAAAGATGTAAAAATTCGGCCAGCACCTAATGATCTATTGGTGGGGAAAACTCATTCTTTTTTTTTTAAAAAAAAAAAAAAATCGAAGAATCCACTAACAACTAATCATCTTTTTTTTTTTAAAAAAAAAAAAAACAGAAACATCCATATGTTAAGGCTTCGGCTGAGGCCAATGTAGATGTTGAAACTTGGGCAAAAAATATCAGAAGATAGTATGTTATTTGGAAGATATGACTGCGTAATTTGTTGGAGAATGCTATTGTATGAAATGGACAAGAGAACAATATAAAGATGAAGTACTGATGTTGAAATACGGAATTATTTTATTCAGAGCTACATCGTGTAAGTCCATTTCTAACAATATCATTAATTTACAGGCGGGATTATGATTTTATAGCGATGGTAGATGAGATTGTCGGCCTTTTTATTTTGAGAATAGAGATGCCAATTTGTTTATTTGTTGATCGAAATGCGTTCTTTTACGAGAATGCTTTGTGAAATATTAAGATTTATTTTTTCTGTGAATTATAATTATTTTTTTTACTAGATTATTGATTATATTGCATGACTCATACACATGTTATCATTTAGAAATTATCGTGAATTAATATTTCTGAGAGCCTATTATGGTAAAGGCAATCTAATCTACAGTAATTTGATTTTTTATGCCATTATCATTTTTATACTGGCACAATCCTAAAGAGGATATTAAAAAATAGGAACGTCCAAATGTTAAGCCATGTTCCATTAATTGACATATATGCATATAGGATTTGATTGGTTATAAGATAGACTGATTTCCTTAACGGGTTGATTCACGTGATCTAATACGACTTCAAATGTAGGGGATCGGTAAAAAATAATTCATTTAATTGAAAAAATTCATCTCGCCTTTGATGAATTCGAATTTAATTTACATTTGAACATAATTTATCCAATGTACTCAGCGGACCCCAATATACATATTTAGAATTAACGCACGTGATTTGAATTGGCGTATTAAAAATATACATTCATGGTTTGAAATCACTATTTATAGATTTACAATACGTAGGTTTTTTCCAAAATCATGTTATCAAATTCTGAAGTTACCCCATTTACCAAAATTTAGCCTAATTAGTTCTTACTTTGATGCACAATATGCACAAAATGCACACCGAGGTAAATTTGTTTTGTGCGGAAGAACAAAGGACATAAAGGAAAAAAGTCTTGCATATATCAGAATGAAGAATGTGTCAAGCTACTGAGTTAGAAAATAGGTCAATCTATGCAATATAATGCGATTTCTGGATGCATTGCATTGTTTTTTTACGTACGTACGTACGTCTATCCTAGTTTTTGATTTATTTGAATATAAATTCTTGTTTGTCGCTATTTGCAGAGACATCGAAGATCACCAAGACTTATTTTTGTCGACAATGCAATATAAATACATAAATTGGGAATGACTGACGTCAAATTGAATTAATTACAAGATTACGCTGATTTCCTTGAAAAGTTAGTGTTTCTTTAACCCAGTTCATTTTGTGAACAAAGCATAAACACAACATTATTTTATTACATTGTGTTTTCTCTATATTCATCTAAATATTGATAATGAGGTGACACAATCGTTATGACTCGTTCCCATATTTTTTCTTTCTTTGTTAGGAATAAAGAAATTCTTACATCTTAATCCGTGCTCGAAGATATCAACGTGGCAAAAGATAAGTTCGTCTTGCATGTGTACTCTTGAGATAATCATATACGATATTGTGAATGTTGACAGGAAAGGTGGAGTTAGTTGACACACATACCACCAAGTTTTACCATATTCGTAATCCTTACGTAAAGTGACATAAGTTAAACAAGATTTTTTTATTTGTAAACATTGCACAGCTCTCGTTTTGAAAATGACCCAACGAAAATACCCCAAACTTTCGACCAAAGGTGAAAGGTTCGGCGTGAGAGAACCTATACATTTATAGGAAAAGGCGACAAAGATGTTCAATGCACATCCACGTGGGATCTTCGATTGTAGCATTTATTCCCCTATTGGAAATGAATTTTTTAAAAAAACGAGGTTAGCGATTGGTCTTATAGACTATCCCTTTTTTGTGGTGTCATTCTTTATCAACTTTTGGTTTCTTTTTTTTTTCACTGCTTCTTTGCAACATGTTTTTTTTGGGATAAGGATACTTTACCGTATGAGACATATAAGCCCATCATTTCTTATTTGTTGAGAGTCACTAAATTTTATACAGTGTAAAACTGAAGGAAAAAAAAAAAAAAGAAAAAAAGCATGTCTAATTATCTTGTTTTAATGAGTGTTTGTTACCTACATTTTCGTATCCAAGATTTTGATTGAAACATATCATTATTGATCTACATGATATTCAAGTGGAGAACAAATATGAGATTTGTGTTCCGTTATTTCTTGCGTAATTTAGCCACATTTATATATATGAAAGTACGAAACCGTAGCGAAGCTTTAAACAAATAACGATGATAAATTCTAACTTTTTACCGGGTAGTTTACGATTAGAATGCATGCAATATCGATATGCTCTTAACTATTCTTAGGCCCCTTCTTAATTAACCCCTTTTTTTTAATTAACTGTTTTGGCCTTTTTTTCATAAAAGGCCACATCTTTTTCATTTATATACTTAATGAGTGAGCCGTTTTTCAATTCAAATACATTCGATTATAAAATCCCATTGTACTCGATAACTTTTAGTCACAATTGATAAATTTTGATATTCAATACCTTATTAAAGGTACAGATTATCTCATTTATATAAAGGTATCACCTTCGGCTTTCTCGAGTTCATTTATTTGTCATTTTATTAGAAAAAAAAAAAAAAAAAAAATTTCTGACAATATATGAATGGCAACAAAAAGTCTTTGAATGCTATATTAATATTAAATATACACTAAAGGATAACTAATAAATTGCAAGAAGGCTGACGAGTATGATGGTATTTCTTTGAGGTACGATATCTAAATGCCTAATTTGATGACCATCACAATGCCAAATTCAGAGCTAAATAGGTATAATAGGCAAAAAAATGAAAAAGACTTTTTTCTGGCACCCTCAAAATTCACGGTTCCTCCCTTTACCCCCAACGAGAAAAAACAAAAAAAAAAAAAAAAAAAATACTATTCAGGCGCCCCGAGAAGAGCCCCGTTTGCAATAAAAAAAAAGTCGGGACAAACAAGCTTTACCCTTCCCGCCCGTTTCAAATTCTCGCTCCCCAACTATATTTCCGTTCTTTATTTCTTTTTATTGTATAGCTCTTCCTTTGTTTTTCCTTCATCCCTTTTTATTTTGCCGCATAATTTGCCCTCTTTCGAGGCGCCGTCTGGTACATACAAATACATATTATACTACATTAACTTTTCTGCTTCATCACTTTTTAGAAACCTTGCATTGATTTAGATTTTGTTGTTTTAGCAAGGTGCTTTTGGACATTCACTACCGCGGACCTGCCCGGTCAATTATTTTTGTGCGCATAGAAAAAAAAAAACAATATAACCCTTTGTCCGCTTGTGTATAAACATAAATATTATTTTTTTTCCTTATATATTACTTTCAATACTCTGATAAATTATATGCGAACGTACTCCCATTTATCATAAACAACGTTGCTGGACGACATGCATAATATGCCTTATGGGACGCGAAGGTTGGCAAAAAATAATGAGAAAGCCAAGGTATTTCACAACTCATTATATTAGTGTTTCCTGTATACCATTACAGATCATATTACTTATTTTAAATTATTTATTCAATTTCTTCGGTAATGCCTTGATCTTTAGCTTGTCGCTGATTACCAGGATTTATTAAAAGTATTATCAACACAGGACATAAAGTCTGTGGGTAATTATATCCTAGAGGATACAATTGGTGAAGGTAAAAAATGATATTAAATTTCTGTCTGATTTATTATTATCCCTTCTAAAAGTAAAAAGCGACGTTAATTAATCAGGAACATATGGAAAAGTAAAGCTAGCGACTCACAAGCTGACTCGCCAAAAAGTACCGTTTTGTGTTTTTAGTTTACATCACTTTTTTTCTTACAAGTTCATTTATAAGTATTTTTTTTCTTTTAATTAGGTCGCCATAAAAATAATACCTAAAATTCACGCGGAAAATCTAACTCGAGAAATACACCATCATCGTTATTTACATCACCCTAATATCATTTCTTTATTCGAAGTTATACCAACTGAAAATAAAATTTATATGGTATTAGAATATTGTGAAGGGGGTGAATTATATGATTTTTTAGTTAATCGAAAACGCCTAAAAGAAAATCTGGCCAGAAAAATGTTTGGACAATTATGTCGGGCAGTTAAATACTGTCATGATAGAAGAGTGGTTCATAGGTAAAGCTCAGGAAATAAGAAATAGGGCCTTAGTTTTATTAATCTGTTCTTAAAACAATGTCTTAATTTCTGTTTTCATTATGGAATATTATTACTATGTTGTACTCTGTAGGGATCTTAAACTAGAAAACATTCTTCTCGATGCTCACAAAAATATAAAATTAGGTGATTTTGGTTTTACAAGAGAGTATGAAAGTAAAAAACTATTAGAAACGATATGTGGTTCAACAGGGTATTCCGCTCCAGGCATGTGATATGTTTTTTTACGGTCAATTTCGGGGGTATGATTTATTATGGTTAATGAAAATTCCATGTAAAGAGATAAAACATATGGATTACAATCATTACATAATATAATTTTCGATAATGATGTATATAATTTATTGCGCACATGAATTAATTATTTACCTTTTTATGATATTTTAGAAATGCTTACCGGAAAAAAATATTCTGGCCTAGGTAAAGAAATATTTTCAATGCTATAACTTATATTGACTAATAAGATCAGGTTAATGATACATCAATAATTTTCTATGATTATAGAAATCGACGTATGGTCTCTGGGAGTTATTTTATATACGTTGCTTTGCGGCTCTCTTCCTTTTGATGATGATGACGAAAATGAAATGAAATTAAAAATAATGAAAGGCGAATATGAAATGGGAGAATTTTTATCAGATGGTAATGATATTTATTTATTGTTTTAATAATTAAAATACATACATATATATATATTAATCATTATTTGCACATTATAATATCTTTATCTAATTATGAATATTAGAGGCTAAAGATCTCATAAAATCAATATTACAACTTGAACCAAAAGAACGACCAACTTTAAAACAGATTCTACAACATGCATGGTTTACGATAAATGATGATGAAGATGATGACGACGATCAGTGGGATACATACGACGAAGTTGCCGATGATGAATCTCTATCCTCTCTGGAAGATAAAAATGAAAAGGAACCTATGAAACAAGCAGCAATGATAATACGACCAGGAAATAATAATGATGCAATTAGTCATCTTGAACGACAACGGCAAGAAATTTTTTTAGCGACGAAAAAACAAAATGCACATAACTATTATCCAACTGGATTTATTCGCAAAGAGGCATCAGTCGCACCTTCTGCATTCCAAACACGATTTGCAGGAATGGCAACTTCGATAGATAATGGTTCTACTAGTGCTTCTACATCGAGGAAAACTTTGGGTCCTTCAACTTCAAAAACATCTAGGAGGTCCTCGATTGATAGTAAGACTTTTAATGAAAAAATATTTTTTACAACTCCCGAAGAAAAAGAACTATTAGAAAAACTTGAAGGTTTAGGTATTGATGTTCAAGCCATAAAAAATAGTGTTCTAGAAGGTAAAGTGGACTCTGCGAGTGGACTTTGGTGGCTTTTATTAACAAAACTAAGAGAAAAAAGGAAGATTGAAGGTGCTCAAAGTTCAGTAACAATGGTGGACGTTGCGGTTGGTACTAGTGGAGATGAGTTAGAAATTACGGATGATATTGAGGAGGAACCTGATAGCATAGATTCATCTGTCGATAGTAATAGGTCATCTCAGGAAGATGATTATGATGGAAAAATAGCTATAAACTCCATGAAAGTTGCGGAAAAGATGTTACCACCTACACCACCACCGAAAACATATCACACTGCTCCAGCTTCACGCGAAAGACGAAAATCTTTAATCCTTTCACTGCCAGAGGCGGTTGAACCTGTTTTGACAACTATTACTGCTACAGCATCACCACCATTGTCACCTAAAAAATATTCATCTTTTACTAGTCCATTAAGTTCACGGTCAGTAAGTCCTATACCGCATATATCAGTTACGCCAATAACAATACAGCTACCTAACAATAAAGATAATAGAAAGAAAAGTATATTATCGACAATTAAAGGGTGGTTGGGTGGATCTAGTCAACAACAACAACAAAATCATAAAGATCTGAATAGTCCCTATAAAAAAAGTGTGCTGAACTTAACTGAAAGTGGTGTTGTAGTTCCTGCTGATGTCGCACGTTCGCGAACGCGTCTTAACAAGAGGAATGATAGTAAAGCACCACTATCGTATGATAATACTAGTAACTTTAATGTTCGAAGAAGATCGTCTTCGGTATCACGCGGTGGTGGATCAATAAGGGACAAGAAAAAGAAGAATCGAAATTCTTTTCAGGGTAATAAAAGTCGTCGTTCAAGTACTGCACCTTTATCTATTCCTCCTGTTACGCCTTCTGTTGTTCTTTCAAATAATTCTCCAATTGGTATGTCACCTATCCCTGGGACACCACCAGCGGTTAGGCATAAAACCATGTTTACCATTAATCGTAGAAACCCATTTACTTATACAGGAAATTCATGGGGACGTAAACAAGTAAAACGACGGAGTACAGGAGGAAGTTCGATTGGCAGCATACAGGAAAATTTGGAAGCTGATGTCGGATTTGGATCTGGATCAGGCTCATCTGAGAATGCTAATAATAATTATCAGGATAAGGACACTTTTGAAACAAGTGCGATAGAGAACATTTCTGATGATATTGTAAAAAATGATACTTTAAATATAGATGGACAAACTATAATAGTAGAATCTTCAAAATCAAAAACAATTACGTTAGCATCACCGCCACCTACACCACCACCACTCATACAGAATAACAACTCTGAGCCATCGATATCTAAGCAGAAGAAAATAGATGTACAAAAAGTAGATGAATCGTCACATAAAATAAAAGAGGATGTGACCTCTAGCGATGACGGTGAGGAATCTGATATATTTATTGATGCTTCAAGTGAAATTGCATCTCACCCACGATCCCGTACGCCATCACCATCACATTTTGCTGCTGCATCCCCTTTATCTAATGATTCACCTATACTCAAACCCTACGGAACCATCATAAATCCACTTACTTTTCCTTACACCTCATTCCATAATTCCAATTTAATTTCTATAATATCACCGACACCAGTCTCCCCACCTTTATCTCCAGCTGATAGCAATGCCGAAGGTTCACCTACATCACCAAGAAAAGGTCACCATCGTCTTTATTCATTACCTACTACACTAAGTTCAGGATCAGAAGGGAAGCAGAGGGACGTTTATATTCCGCCTGTTGATAAACCTATATCAATAATGAATTTTGTGTCCACGCCACCAGACTCACCAAAATTGCCATCACCAATAATAACGCCTTCCCCATCGTCGACAGCTCCACATCCACATACAACCAGATCACAGTTGCGCCAACAAAAACAACATGGCCGTTCATATTCTTCACCAATTAACAATATAAGTAATAGCAAGACGGAGGATATTTCGCATAATGAAACTTCCAGGAGAGATTCTCCACCCTCGCCACCAAATGGGCTCAATAATGCGAAGCTGTTGTTTCTACATAATAATAATAATAATAATAATACCACAAATTCACGGCGAAATTATATGAGTTCGAGTAGTCCTCTAAGCAATCCGCGGAGGCAAAATCTAATTACATCAAAACCTTCAGTGATCGTGGAGGAAGAGGAAGAAGAGTGAAGGCAAAAATATTAAAAATTGGTGTACTGACATCTAATGGACTATGATTATTTTTCCTACCCTACATCTTGACTAATTTGTTAAAAAGGTGCGGTTGAATTGTATTTCTAATTTTATTTGTCACTAGAGTATTATTTTTGCGTTTATTGCTTATTTATTCCCTTAAACCTAAAATTACTTATTGTGTACAAAATTCACACTTTGATATTAAAAAGTATTATAATTTCATTTATATAGTTTTTTTTTTTTTTTTTTTTTTTTTTTTTTTTTTTTTTTTTTTTTTTTTTTTTTTTTTTTTTTTTTTTTTTTTTTTTTTTTAATTTTTTTTTATTTTTTTAATTTTTTTTTTTTTTTTTTTTTTTGTGAAATCAATTAATTATCATCATTATTCTTCCCGTTAGCCATACCCTCTCAAAAAAAAAAAAAAAAAAAACCATTATCTATTCCTAATATTATTTTAAAAATTTGATTCTCATTTTTCTTAAAACCGATATACTTTATTTCATGCATGTATACGTGTTCTTTTTGTAGAACGTAAAAAATTCCGAAATATTTACTTCAATTTTTGAGTATTGAAGAAATCATTATGAAAAAAAAAACCAAATATATCATTTTGAAAAAAAAAAATTACAATTTCAAATAATGCATGTTACTCTAGAAAAGTTTCTTTTTGCAATAACTATACAAAAAGCAATAATTCCTCAGTTTTTTTAGGCATGAATCTAGTACGGATGTTCATTAATATACATAAATAGTCAACTATTGTTAATTACTTATATAAAATAATCAACTATAGTTAATTACTTATATAAAATAATCAATTAGTGCGTGTATATAGTGAGTTCATTATATACAAACCCCATCAAGCCTGGTGAGAAAAATTTTCCGGGCGCCATTAAAATCTCTATCAATCAGCTTCCACTGAATAAAAACAATTAAGGCATTAGAGGTAATAAAAAAGATAAAGATGAAAGAATGATATGCAGCTAGATTACCTGCAGGTTTTGCTTGTGTAAGCTTCATCCTGGATGATCACCTTTTTACCCAATTCTTCAGCCTTGAAAATAAGACGTTCACGAAATCGACCGTGAGACCAGGTAAGCATTTTGCGAACCATTTTGGTAATTTTCCGATTAAGGCGGTGAGACATAGCAGATCCATTGAAAGGTGGTATAATGATAATATCAAAATTAGTAAGAAACCATAAAGCAACTTTCTTGTGACACTCTTCAACAAGATTTTGGATGCAATATCGCAGGCGAGCCTGAGCTCTCTTCATTGAGTTTTGTTTTTAGAGAGAGCATAGGTTTCTGCAAAATGTAAATAATCAAGAAAATAGTAAGACTCTGTGCAAGAGAACAAAAAAAAAAAAAGACACAGAAATAAGATCATCCAGAGATAAAGATAAACAGAATACACAATTGATACCTAAGCTACCAAACCAACCACAACCCTTCAGTGTTGTTACTAGCCTTAAGTCCAATAAAAAATCACTAGCCCTAGCCCTCATGTCCAATTGGACATATGGCTAATTGACAAATGGCTAATTAACCTTAGTTGTTGTCCACATGTCCAATTGACCAATTAGCCATATGTCCAATTGGACATAAAGGCTAGGGCTAATTGGACATATATATCTTGTTCAATAAATATCTTTATAATTAATAATATATATATTTGTAATAAAATACTTTGCACAGACTATTTAAAATATATAATTTTTATATAAACTTGTGAAAATAAGCTTTGAAAAAAGCACAAATTATTTTTAAGATTATATAATCAACTATTAGAGTCTTAAATCAAGAACATTTGGCTTATAAATATTAATATCAAATGGTTATTATATATACAGATCAACTCTTTTTAATCCAAACACTATTAAATTCTTTTTAAACCAAACAAATTCTTCTAGAACATTTGTAAATTTATTATAAAGTTCAAATTAGCTAATAATAACTCTTTGAGAACCAAATCTAAAAAAATTTTTACATATAAAAATCCTTAAAGAACATTTTTAATAGAATAGAAAAAGTTAACT
>QKWP01000782.1:18265-34084 GCA_003550325.1 Gigaspora rosea
AAAATAATATTTAATGTAGCAGATTAAAATAAAATTATAATATAAAATCTTAAAAATTAAATTTTTTTGGGATGCATTTTTTAGGATTAGAGTTCATTTTAAAGTAAAGTTATAATAAACAAGTATTTGTTGGTTTTAGAAGGTTAGAAGTTAAGTAGAAAATATAAATTTTATTTTAAATTATAATCTGTAAAATATAATATTTCAAGGTATACAATGCATTAAATATAATAAAACTTAAATTCTGTATTTAAACTTTATATTATATAGCTACAACACTAATGAAATTTTAAAGCAATATTGTATTTAAATAAGTCATATATATTAATAACTTTAAAAACTCTTCAATTAAGTATTTTCAGAAGCTTTTTTATTTAATTAACTAAATATTATCAAATAATATACTAATTAATTTCTCATTTAAATTTTTATTATATTGATTTAAGTTCTTTTAAGTACATAAATTAATATATTAGAGCTCGATTTTTAATTAATAAAAAAAAGTTTTAACTAGAAAGTAGATTTATTATTGTGATAGACTTGTCTACTTGATTCAAATTTTATTATCTGAATTTATATAATAAATTATTAGCAAGAATTGCTTTAATTAATTATAGTATTTATATATTTTTAATATCTTTTTTAGTATTATATTACTAGAGTTAGCATTTTTTTACTTAAGGCCAATTGGACTTGTAAAGTCCAATCCAAATTTATTAGCCTTTTTAGCCTTATGTCCAATTAGCCCTGTCCAATTGGACGTGTCCAATTGGACATGTCCAATAACAATACTGCAACCCTTGGATGGAGAATACCAAGCCAATCAGTACGAACACCGGGATCAATAGCAGCAACATTAAGTTTTTCAGCAACTTGGATATCATTGCAATTTTTAACATTTTACCTGCAATAAAAAAGAATCAATAGCTGTGAATTAGAAAAAACAAATATTAGCATGCTTAATAATAGTAGTTTGAGTATTGTTAAACACCTCTGTGTATTGATTGGTGTTGTCTTAATATACCATATATCCAAACAAATGTCTAATATCCTAATTTCCTATTAAATATCAACTTAAGAGTCTATCAAGACCTTTCTTTTCAGATTCAGCCAATTGTGGTTCTTTTGGCAATGTTTGTGAGGCAGTGAAAAAAAGTGGATTATTATCTTTATGGTAGTTTATTGGTGTTGTAATTTGTTTATTATAAAGAAATCTGACATAAAACTGGAGTGGTTAGTTCACTTTTTACATTATATACATCACTCTGGTTACACCAACATTTGGATATAACAACATTATAGTAAAATCTTTCTATATCAACATTTTTTTTCAAAAATTTAATATAAAATATTGGTATAACTCACTATATCAACATTTGAATTTTTTTTACTAATGACTCAAAAATGTTGATATAACCAGAGTGACATGTATCTTTTTTTTTGAAAGTAAAGATAATGCTTATTGCTATTGAGTTCATTATTTCAACAGATGACTTTATCCCAGGCTTGAATAGCATATGTAATAGCATGGTCAAGTACTTTATATGGGCAGTCTTTCATGAAATTCCATTTATAAGTATGTGAAATTTTGAGTTTGAGAAGAGATCAAAACCAAACTTGGTGAGTTAATAAATGACCATGGTTGAAGTTTGCAGCAACCATGTTGTAAACAAGCCTATACATAGTATATAAAAAATTAAAAAACTGAATGTTTCTAAAGAAAAAAATAAACTACCTAGCACAACCCATTCATTGTTTCAACAATGTTTTCTGTGAGGAATTTGGGTAGTACACTCTGATCTTTAGAGATCGAGTCAGATTGGTCTTTTTTTGGCATTTTGAGTGGCAAGTTGACTTCTGGCATTTTCTGCTACTGTTTTTCCATTCTTGTTGATATCTACACAGTTTACATTATTAGTTAATCAATATTATTAGATAAATAAAGAATAAATAAATTCTAAATAAACCTTGCTGCTCGCTTTCCTTGCATCCAACAGACAAAGACAGTGTTGATGGCAAGGATATCTTGACAGAGTTCAGTTTCATCATTGGAGGAGCCATTTCGTGAAAGAACCACGAGTTTTGTACCATTGAGTTTAAGAATGTATTCAATGAGATCATACGCGAATCAACATAGTATGTTCCTGTGGGCAACCACAGCTTCTGCAACTATTCTGCGACTTGCTTGTTCTAGTATGATGTGCAAACCGGATCTCTTGAAGTTGATACCATTTCCAATGTCCCGCTTAAGGTCTGCCTTCTGCTTTGAACTTGAAACTTGTGCATTGACGTAAATTTTTGACATAGAGGTGGAGGAGGAGGAAGAGGTGGTGGAGGTGGTGAAGCCCATGATATTTGAAACATTGTAAAGTTACACACCACCTGGTGAACGAAATGCTGCAAATCTTTGCAATGCCAGCAACAAAGCGTACACGAGGAAACAAAAAGGGTGGAAGAAGCCTGGGTGGCAATAAGAAACATTAAGTGAAAATTAATTCATGAGAAATTTTAAAGATCGAAATGGAAATTTAACGATTTTAAAAATTAAGACTAGTCATGATTGAGTGAACAGAGGTTTCTAAACCGGTACAGTTCCCGGTCTTGAGACCAGTTCTATTTGAATATATGTATACTGTCAAATCTCCCAAAACCGATATGGATATGCATGTGTTAATCGGATTTGAAAACATTATAAACTATTATATAGATTTATATGTCAGTTACCACAGGTTATCGATTTTGACAGGATCGGTTTTGGGAGTTTAAAAATGACTAATTAAGTTACATGCCGCTTTTTATTAATTCGATTATTGATGTCATATCCAAGTCCTTCCACTAACTATAGAATGGACCGACTTTTAATTACTTTATTAGGTACTGCATCTCTACTGTGTAGTGAAATATTAAGCGTGACGTAAGACTGTTAATTTTATTTATGATGTGATTGGAAGATCAGAGACGATAACACTGCATTTTGCAAAGATTTTAAAGTTTTTAAAAGTATAGGCTTAAGAATTTAATTATCCTAATTCTATTTACGCCTTGCATTTAAGTATTTTATCATACCCGAAATCATCCGCAATATTGATAAGAAATGAGAGAGACCTTATCTGATATCGATTCATTACGAGTAAATGACTTTTCCTTTCTTCACTTTCCCGCTTTAATTGAATGTAATAGTATACAAAAATTGTTGAATATGTGGCCAATCATTTAACCAGTATTGGTGCTATCCGGCAATTTATGGATTCGCAGGGAGTTATCGGCTGAGTTTTAATTGTTTACATCGTAACACATGAATAAAATAACAAGAAGAAATAATTTTCTATGATCATATGAGTTTGCCGGATAACGTACGATAAAAGGAATAACCGGATCAGATATCCCTTTTTGAGTTATCAGATTTTAACACATATGAATAATCCAATTTATGATTAGTCAGAAATCATAAAGTTTAATTACGTTACTAATTTAACCAATTTAGGATGACTGATGATTTATCAGATTTTTTATTTTTTTTTTTTAAATGGCCCGTTCTTTCGCCTTTCCATACATTAATCAAAACAAAATAATGTCTTCAAATCCATTTTATGCATCAGATAATAATCGTCCTTTCTCTACGAATGAGCAGGTATACACTGTCTTGCCTGTTCGCTCGTCAGTAGATTTAGCTGACATGCCTGAAAATAATGAGAATAATGAGAATGATTCGCTACTTAATGACGATGTCGATAAGATGGATATTACAGAAGAGCTTAATCGACCATGGAAATATAAAGTCTTTGCATTAGTGTGCGCCTTGACTTTATCTGGTACGTACGTTCAACGTCCGACGTTTGAGGATAATAATAAATTAAACATGGTTTTATTTAATATTTTGGTCTAATGTAGTTGGAAGTCACTATGCTGCTCATACATTAGGAGCCTTGAAATCGATCATTAAAGAAGTAATTCATCTCTCTGATCATTCTTTTTTCCAATTAATTTTTATAATTGACACTACTTATATAATTTTAGGAATTAGGCATTTCAAATTCTCAATATGGAATAATACAGTCCTCAGTATCACTAGTTAATACAATTTTACCAATCCTTGGTGGTGTCTTTATTGATACATTTGGAACATCAATTGGGTCAATATTGGCCACATCACTTATTGCTACGGGAAATATTTTAGTTGCATTATCCACTAATTTGAGATCATTTCCTGTGATGGTGAGCGGTAGAATACTTTATGGCATCGGAAGTGGAACTATTCTCACTGTTCAAACTACTATTCTTAGTCACTGGTTTAAAGGGAAAGGATTAGCGATAGCAGTTGGAATGCAAATCGCTATGTCAAGATTGGTAAGAATGCACATTAATACTGTGTAAATTTGTAGCTAACTTATGTTTAATATAATCAATTTTTCATCCCTCAAAGTCATCATTCTTAGCAAATTTGACTGTTGTTCCAATAAAAAATGCTACTGGATTTTATGGTTGGGCATTTTGGGTAAAAATTTTTTAATGTATGAATATCTTTTTTCGAATTTATTATATTATATTAATCACTATTCTATATTTTAGTTTGCAGCATTTCTATGTGTGGTTTCCTTTGTGATCAATATATTTTATATATCTATTATGAAGATAATTAATGAAAATCTCTCGGAGCAAGAAATCCAAAAACTTAAACAAAAAAAAACATTTAATCCCCGAAAATTATTGTATCTGCCAGCGATTTATTGGATTTTCGTGTTGCTTGAATTTGAATTTGGTAGTTCCTGGACTTCATTTTTACATATACACACGTATGTATTTTTCAACTTTAGGCATCTTCAAGTGGCAGCTAATGCCTTCAGGTGTCTATAATTTTACCTGGCACTATATAACTGGCCCTAACTATATTTTGGCCAATTGACATAATTTCGGTTATTTGTCACTTCGTGCCATAATTAATTGACAATTTTTATCACTTATAATCAGTGAACTTACAAAAACCCGTTGGAATCTTTCGAATGAGGAGGCTGCTAAACTTTCGAGTTTTGCTCAACTTTTACCAATATTCATAGCCCCTTTCCTTGGCTATCTTTTGGACAAATTCGGCAGACGTTCCATCACATGTAAGTTACGCTGTCCAATACTCTTTCCTTGTCTTGGTTATTCAGCTTCTAACTTATTTATTTAATTGATTATATAATTTAATTTATATTTATTAAATAATCAGTGATAATTTCGGCGGCTTTCCTAACTGGCTCAATATATCTTCTTGGATTTACTCTTTTAACTCCAGTTATAGGAATGTTGTTATTTTCAATATCTCTTTCACTTGGGCCGGTAACTATGCTTTCATCGATTGCAATTATATTACCATTAGATTATGTTGGTACAGGATTGGGAATTTTAAAATCATGTTCAAATATTGGCTCAACCTTATTTGACATTATTATCGGTATATTGCAAGACTTAGATGGCGGTAATTACAATCTGGTTATGCAATTGTATTTTATTACTAGTATTATTGCTGTTTTAGTCGCTATATGGTTGTTCATGGTAGCAAGAACATGGTACGATGGAATAATAGACATGAAAGAAGACAAAAGAAAGGAATATTATGAGAAAATACGAACTAAAAATGATGAACAAGGACAGGAAAGACGGAGCTATGATGGTCAAGATGTAAATACAAGGTTTATACATCCATCAAAACGAAATTGGGTCTATGTTACAACTTTCGTTATAGTTTTAATTTTAAGTTGGGTTTTATTCTTTATTTTTGTAATTTGAATTTTTGTCATCATAATTCGGTGTAGAATATTTGCGGGTATTTTATTTTCAAAAAGACTAGAAAGAATATTTCCAGTCATTTTGAATTCCTTTATTATAATTTATAGATTTCGTGTATAGAATAAATAAATTATTTGTTTATATATATCAGAAAGGTTTCTCTCTAATTAACTAATGCAAGTTAATTCAATGTGTTCGGTGAGTAGCTTGCTAAAGCTTAAGCTATAACTTTAGTAATGGCCATCATATGAGCGAAAATATCCAGTTGAAACACTGTGATTATTAAATATTATAATGATAACAAAGTGATCAAATCATATAAGCATATAAAAATTTATAAGTATCAGGTACATAATCAGGTATAAATGTACTAAGTTTAAAGTAATCAATAAGCAACCATACAAAATTCACTTTTATTCTTCAATATCACATAAATGATTGGCCCAAATTTTATTTAACCTTACCACTCATTAACAGTTATAGGACATGTTACACCTGTTGATATATAAGTGTTAGTTTATAATGAAAATTATAATAAAAACATATGAATTTACTATGAACATTAAGCTTCATATTATTTTTAATTTACATATTAACTTTTTTTCAAATTTTGGAGTTAAGCATATTGAAATAGTTGATTAAAGTTTTAGAACACTTATTTAAAATTTTTCAAGTTTGCATATTTTTTTAATAAAATTTTTTAAAAAGAAACATTTTCTAGTTTTAAAAGTATTATTATATGTAATATTTTATGCTAAACAAAGTTTACATAGGTAACAAAAATAGGTTGTCTTAGTATATTTTTTAAACAGATATTGATCGATATATAAGGGACATGTCAAATATTAGCTAAGATCGGTTAGTTTACTATAGAGCCCACCCCCACCCCCTCTGAGAAATTTAGTTATTCTAATTGGTTATATGTGTATATTTAGACCTGTGATTTTGCCTACCTCCCCCCTACCCTACGATATCAGCTGATATCTGACACTTCCCTAACAGTTAATCATTTTATATCGATTAAAAAATAATGTTATATTTCGATTAACTGGTTAAAAATCGATATATGGGAGTGAGTCGGTAGAAAAGGAACAAATCATTCTTAGTAAAATTTTTTTAATTTTTAAATTAAAATATTTTAACAACTATTTAATCAAATTTGCTAAAAAATTTTTTATTTTATTTAAGCTTAAAGTCAAGAAAACTTTTACTTAGAAAAAATTTGGCCCTTTTCTACTGACTCACCCCTATATATATCTAAAATCAGATATATATTATTAATATCATTTTAAGTTGCTTCTATGTTTTTTTTTGGTTTGTACTTTGGTAAAATAATAAATAGTAATACAAAATACAAATAAAAATAATATATAAAAAAATGTAACTTGAATTCTTTTTTTAGCAGGTTCTTAGATGTTCACAGCCAAAGATTTTCAAAACACTTGTCACTTTTACTCTTTTGGTGCAATCAGCTTGAAGATTTTATACTCAAATTTTTAAATAATAAGTTGGTTGAATCATAATCATATCATAATTATTACTACTAAATTTTTGACTTCAAACTCTTTAAAAAACTATTAAATTAGTAAAAATTTTATTTTTCTAAGTGTTTTTCTTTATGTTTATTAGTAAGTATTCTGACTTTTTTTTATTTTGGTCATTTTTTTTGTCAGATTTTTTATTGGCCAGATGAATTGATAATTACATAGTGATAGAATTTAATTTTTTTATTCATTGTTCTGCTTTATCCTATTTTTATTAAGAATTATTAAGATTGAACTATTAGTAGTTTATCCATAAGCAATATTGAGGATTCTCATTTTTATAAATTTTTTATAAATAGATTAGAGCTTGAAATATTTATCATTATATTACTTTATTTTTTTTTTTATGTTTTTTGTAAGATCAATATAAAGAATTATGGATCATGTGGATATTTCATAGTACAGTGCTGTACCTATTTTTTATTTAAACAAAAAAAACTAATCAATGCATGTTTAATTTGACTTAAACAACTCCTACTCACAAATCTATTGAACTCAATTGTCATCTAATATGTTCTAAAAAAATAAATGACTATAAAATACTTCTGATATTTGTTACATAAATGAGAGTACAACTAGTGTTTGTAGTCGATTTTGTGTTAGCCGATTTAAATATCAGGTTATATTGAAATTATATTAACCAATCAAATTTTACAAAAAAAAACCTCCCAAAAAAACAAAAAACATTTATACAATAATAATTTCTTTTAACATGTGCTAATATAATAATAATTCTCTTTTTCGTATTTGATCAGGTAAACAGTTTGTACATATAAGTTGTCAGTATTTTACGTACACACATACATTACGTATCAAGAATTTCAATTTTTGCGATGTACATATAAAATAATAAAACTTTATATACCCAGTAAATAATACACATGCATATATATAAGCCAGTTTTCTAATTGGGACACGGATAGGGATACAGTATTAAATTGATCCGATCTGAACCACAAGTTCAAGAATTAATGGTCCAATTTAACTGAATTAGAATTACTTCTATAACGCAATTGCAGATCTTAGTTTAGATCATTTTAACATCCTTACATATGGATTCGGAACCAGTTTGACGCCTATGTATGTATGCATAATATTTTTTAACTTCTCTAACTAACAATAATGACAAATAAGTATTAGTTTCTTACGAATTAGCAATAAATTATGCATACTAGCCTGAAAATCTAAGGAAAACTATGCACAAGGTCCAAATCCTGTCATCACAAGCAAGATTATGTGTTGATCACATAGATACGCATCGCTGTAGACATGGTAATGGCATAAGTAGTGTTCCTAGCATTAAACAAAATAAAAATAATCAAATTCAAATGAAAAAAAAATAAAGAATTTTTTGTTAAATGAAAAAATTTTCAATGCAAATTTGTATGCCCCATAACTATTTGTAACAATTTGATCCAAAAGAAATTATTTATAGCATAATCAAATATTCACCAGTATTATCAATTGAACTAAAAGACATATTTTCAATCAGAATTTGATATATACCAATTGGAATTGGACATATGTTTAATTTTGATTGAATTATATCATTTAGTCCAGTTGACAAAACAGATTTTAACCGATAAAACGTATAAGGTATCCTCTTGATGTAAGATAGCTATAATAAAAGTCACTTGTATAATATTATAGTTGCATAATATTATACTAGTGCATGATAATGTGAAATTTAGCTTGGGGTATAGGAAAATTTTTGGCATAACTGACTTTGGTTTGTAAAATAAGCATATTCTCCGAATCCTAATAAATAGTTTAGTTTAAATAAATATGTATAAAAAAAAAAAGTAATATAATGCATCAAATTTTGTACTATGCTCTTACTATTATAAAATCAAAAAACCAATCTACACAATTATTACAAGTTCTGTTATAATCCATCCCTTAAAAATGTTCAACAACCAATCATTTGATGAAACTACTGGTGAAGACATGTCATTCGAGTATGAAGAAATCTATAATTTTGAAAATAATCTTGATGAAAATATTCTTATTAATGAAAATATTATTGATGGTGAAAATGATAACTATGATGAAGACGGTGGGAATACTGAAGATGGAAAGGATAATACAACAGGAACTTTGCCTATTATATCTTACTTTACTTCCCGTGAAAGACCTACAGAAAAAAGTTCAAACCCAAATGTAATGCAAAAAAAAAGAGGAAGCCCAAAAGTAGCTAGGTATGGAAATATACTCGCCGTGATAAATCAACAAAAATCAGATATTGTAATGTTCGTATATATAATGATGATGGTACCTCTAGCTACACATTTGCGCACTGAACATCGAATTTTTAAAACCCAAAAATGTGAAGCACAAGCACAACCACCCCTAACACCAACTACAATTCCCACGGCAACCAATCAACAAACAATTGAAACAGTGATACAAGATCATATAGAAAATGCATTGCCCTTCCCGAAACACAGCAAAATCGTATTAATTATCAGCTTGTTGCTTGGATAGTTGAGGAAATGATGCCATTAAATTGTATTAACCATAATCGGTTCCGAAACTTTTGTTATGAGATTAATCAACGGTTTGAAATTCCCTGTACTAACACAATTAAAAATTTAATCAAAGAGTCAGTACTTTATACATATGCAACATTAAAGGAAAAGATGTTCCAAACGATGCATTACTACTAATTTATGGACCCAAAACCATGTTCTATATATTAGCATAACAGCCCACTGGCTTTCTGAAAATTTTACAATGTACCAATCCTTAATCACAATCAAACATTTCGCCTATCCACATACGGGAGATTGGATCGAAGATTTTTTGTACAAAGTTCTTTCTGAATGGAATGTATTTGATAAAGTTAAAGCAGTGATAACTAATAATGCATCGTCAATTATTAAAGCAATTAGACAATTAGGTACCACCCACCTTGGTTGTACAGCCCATACCTATACATGTTGGCAAAATCCCAAATTACTATAGTTTGGGATTTGTCCACACCCAAATCCCAAATACATTCCAAATTAATTTCTCAAAAACTTTATTAATAATCTTTGTTTAAACAAATAGTAGATATTCTTATTGTAATAGATAATATATTTGCTTTACAAACAGCAATTGTTTTTTTTGAATTTGGGATTTGTCCGTGTTTGCCAGCAAGTACAGCCCATACCATTCATCTTGCGATTACAGATGGTTTAAAAAAATGTGAAACGTTATTTTACGTGTAAAATTATTAAATAATTTTTTAGTTAACCGTGACAAATATCGATTATTATTCCGAAAAATTCAGCATGAGTTAATTGAAAAAAAATTAGAAAATCAACCCACTACTAATATGCATATTTTAGAGCCAATATCAAGTGATACATCCACTAGGTGGAATTCTACCTATCTTGTTCTCCAGTGGCTTCTTGAACTTCAAGAATTGTTTTTAGAATTGGCTAAAAGTTTGGTAAATGATCCTGACTGTAATACTCATGCCGATGGTAATAGTCTAAATGAAAAGATGCTTTCTGATGAAGACTGGACAGGTAAAAAGAAAAACAATGATTTAAAACATAAACATATACATTTTTTTCATTAATAAATTATTGTTGCAGCTGATGCTGAAAATTTGATTATTTTATATAATTTTTGGGCGTGCATTTTTTTATCTATTTTATTCAACTAATCGATTAGTTGGCCAATCGATTAATCGATTAGTTGACTAATCAATTGACCAACTAATCGATTGCCAACTAATCGATTAGTTAAAATAATAAACGAAACTTGTCAAATACACATAAGGTAGCAACTGAAACAGCCGGGTTGATATTCTTATATGATCGGTGGATTAAACGACCAATTGTCTAGTTGATTAATTGTCCAATCGACTAGTCGATTAATCGATTAGTTGTCCAATTGACTAATCGATTAATTGACATCGATTAGTCGACTAAGTTGGGTCTGTAAAATTCAAATCGATTAGTTGTCAACCTTACAACTAATCGATTAATTCGATTTTCAATTCGTATCACTAGTTTAGGGTTAGGGTTTATTAATTAAAATGTATAGATGGGTTTTAGTAGGTCTTATAGTTCTAAATAGAAACCCCAAGATTTCAGCATCAGCCATTTTCAGCATTAGCTGCGACAATTATTATTAATTTTTTTTGAGAACCGCTATTTACACTATAGTTTTTGCTATTTGCACCATGGATTTCATGTAACATTAGATCATCAATCAACCTTTTCTATTTGCACCATGGTATAGTTATACAAATGTTTAAAAATTTTATTTTGTACTCCTATATGTTGTTAATCTACAAAAAAGATGAGTTTTTATTAGTGCAGCATTAAAATGGCCTGAGTTTACACAAAAATTGCAAAAATCTAGCACGCATTATGTTAAGGCCTTAAAAAATTAGAGTAAGGGTTGGTCCGCATTATAAAATTAGGGTTAGGGTTGGCCTATATTATAAAATTAGGTTAGCAGGCCTACTAGATTAGTTATCAAAATAAAACTTGTGTAATATTACACAATATTAATGGCGCGAATAACTATTAATCTACAAAAAAAGCAAGTTTTTATTGGTGCAACATGAAAATAGTCCAAGCTTACACAAATTTGTGAAAATCTGGCCCATATTATGTTAAGGCCTTAAAAAATTAGGATAAGGGTTGGCCCGAATTATGAAATTAGAGTTAGGGTTGGCCCGCATTATAAAATTAGGTTAGCAGGCCTACTAGATTACCAAAACAAGATTTGTGTAATATTACACGATATTACCGGCGCAAATTAACTGTTATTCTACAAAAAAAAGATGAGTTTTTATTGGCGCAACATATATTACCATGGTGTAAATAGAAAAGGTTGATTGATAATCCAATGTTACACGAAATCCATGGTGCAAATAGCAAAAACCATGGTATAAATAGCGGTTCCCTTTTTTTTCTTTTTTTTTTTTAATACTCTTATGCATAGGCCTGGAAGAGTTATGCCAACTTTTACGACCATTTGCAAGAGCATTAACATTCATAGGAGGCGATCAGTATCAACATTGAGTATGATGTATCCAACAATGTGACATCTTTTTAAAAATTTAGAATTTACTTACAAATATTAATGTTATCGAAATGCACAAAAGTCTTTGAGAATCAATGGTATCTTGATGAAGTGATCCAGAAATGGTCGGATAGCTTGCTTCCTTTCTAGATCCCCGCTTCAAGGCATTATCAGCCGCCTTATCCACAATGCAGCAAGATGTGCTCTAAGAATTACACAAACAAATTGAACTTTCATACCATACAAATAACTTACTAGCTACTAACAAAGCCCGGATACAGAAATGTCTTCTTTTTTTGATGACAGAATCGAACCTTCATCCTCCTCTCCAATTGACAACGAAATTCAAATTTATCTCTCAATTCTGCAAATCCCTAAGTATGATTCGAAAGACCCACGTTACGAAAAATGTAATTCTTTAAGCTGGTAGAATGAGTATAAAAGTGTATTACCTCTCTTTGCAAGGCAAGCACGAATCTTTCTTGGCATTCCAGCGATCTCAGTTCCTTCTGAACGGCTCTTTTCTGACGCAGGTAATACTATAATGGATAAACGTAATTGTTTAAGCACAGATTCAGTTCATGATCTATTATTCTTAAAAGAAAATTCAAAACTTATTAATATATATGTCGGCTTATAAATCGTGCATGAGGATAAAACTTTTTAATATTAAATAGTTTTTTTTTTTTTGTTTTTTAAAATTTTATTAAAATATTATTTAAATAAAGAAATTATTCGATATTTAGATCGTAAAAATGAAAGTATATTGCGCTTCTCGCTTTATAAAAAAAAAAAAAAAAAAAAAGTAGCGCTTGATTGACCAATCACATCTATTTTAAATCATGTGCCTTTGGTTAACCAATTAGATTGATCGGCTACAGCTTAGCCGGCTAAGCTGATTTTTAAATATCAACTTAGTCAAGTCGATAAATTAGAATCGACTACAAATACTAAGTACAACTAGCTATACATACAACTTTTGGTTGTTTAATTTAAGTAGTTTGCCCGAAGGTTCTACACTAGCTACCATACCTCAACCCAACTAGGGATTGCCTATTTAAACCCTCTGGTCCGAGCTTTGCCTGCCAATTCTACCTATATCACCAAGACAGTCCTCCGATATATTAGTTAGTCAAGGCAGTTCCAGATGCTAACTATATCCTCTTAGAACTTAGTTTATCCTTACAGAAAACTTGGTAGAGCAGTTACTGTTCCACCCAGATATTACCTACACTTTGGTAACTTGCACATTCACTGAGGCAAATAACTTGCGATCAGAGAATATCCTGCAACCACTACCATTACCTACTTTTGCTCTTGTAAGGTTTACTCAAACCCCAGTACCCACTTCTACTATTCTATTAGTTCTTACACCAATACATCCCAAACTTCCAATCCAGTTAGCCCGGATAAGTTGATTTACTCGGCATTAGGTACCACTATAATTATTCTTCTCTTGGTCCCTACTTCTATAGTATAGGTTCTTTTCCTCTGGTATGACTCTGGCGACCAGGTTGGTGGACCTTGTCCCTTAGGTCATAGTTATCTGGTTCTCTGGTACCAGTTTCTGATACTCTAGTTTTGGTAGCACTGTCAAAGATCTTTGCTACCTTTTTATTCAGGACTTTGCCAAACGGGTTTTTGTTTTTTCCGGTTCCTTGAATTTGTCTGTGTAATGATATACAACTACGCCTGAAAACTTCTATTCAAGATAGTGTACCAAGGCAACAAGTAATATACCTAACCAATCGATGAGAAGATAGTTACTATAGCACAGATTTATTTTTTCAAAGCATTACCAGTAAAATGCATACTTTTATATTTAGAACTTGGGAAAATAAATTTGTTATACTCGCAACATGTCGCACCCCTTGCTTAGTGTACGCTTTTATATTTAGAACTTGGGAAAATAAATTTGTCGCAACCATAATATGTCGCACCCCTGCTTCGACCAATCAAATCGCACAATTTTATAGACAAAAAATTTTATTTTTTAAAAATTAAAAATTTTATTTAATAAAGTGTAAAATATATATAAAATAGCATATTATATAATGTAAAATTTTATTCTAAACAACTTTTCTAAGTCATAAAGATAGATAGATTGTCTTAGTAAAAAAACATTTTATAAGAAAAATTAAAATTTTCCAAAGTTAGCACATATAAACCTTTTTTTACTAAAATAATCTACTTTTTTAATTTAGAAAAAGTTGTTTAGCATAAAATTTTACATGTAATATTTAAACGTAAATATAGATAATATTAGTAAAAAAAAAGTTTTATATATGCTAACGTTCGAAATTTTTGATTTTTCTTATAAAACTTTTTTTACTAAGATAATCTATAGAAAAAGTTGTTCAGAGGGTATGGTGACTTAGAGAAGTTGGTAAGTTGTCACCCCCAAGTGGCAGGTCTAGGGTTCAAATCCCACTGACAACACTTTAAAAAAATCGACCTGTGTTCCGGTAACTGTTTCCTGTCGATCGGTTGGGTACATTACCTGTAGTCCTTGGTTACCATCTCGAATGGGAGCTTTCGGGAGAAGTTGTATCTCGTAACACAGACAAATCAAAGGAATCAGGGAAACAGAAACCCATTTGGCAAGACCTGAGTAAGGAGGTAGCAAAGATCTTTGATGGTGCTACCAAAACTGGAATATTGGACCGGAGCCGAAATAACGGACGTCGACCTTAGGGACAAGGTCTACTAACCTGGCCGCCGGATCAGGTACCAGAGGAAAAGGACCTATGTTATAGAAGTAGGTACCAGGGAGAAAAAACCATGATGGCACCCTATGGTACCTAATGCCGGGTAGATTAACCCTTCTGGGCCAACTAGATTGAAAGTCTGGGAAAATCGATGAAGGACCGGTAGGAAAGTGATGGTGGGTACCAGGATTGGAGCGAACCTTACAAGAGCAGAAGTAGGTATTGGTAAGAGAACAAGGGTAACCCTGTCTTGCAAGTGTTGGCCTCGGTCATAGCGATAAGTACCGAAGTGTAGGTGAATACCTGATATGGGACAGGTACCACTCTACTAAGTCACCCGTCGAGGATAACAGGACCAGGAATACCCGGCTGGGTTCTAAGGCAATGGATAAGTATCCGGAACTTGCTGACTAACTTATGTAACGGGCCTGTTCTGGTGATACAAGATGGGTTGGCAGGCGGAACATGGATCAGAGGTTTAAATAGGCAATTCCCGTAGTTGGGTTGCAGCATCACGAAATATTATAAATCGATATATATCAAAAATCGATTAATAACGAAAAATAGGCAAGTAATCGATATAAATCAATTATTGATTATCATCGAACTAATCAAAATCGCTATATATCGATCATTGCGTTATTAATTGATAATTAGTATTATACTTTAATTTGGATACATAAAAAAAAAAAAGTAAAATTTCAAAAAAAAGTAGGTTAAAAAAAAAGAAAAAGACAAAGTAAAAAAAACTGGCATAAGAAAAAAAAAAA
>QKWP01000782.1:35115-66700 GCA_003550325.1 Gigaspora rosea
CGTTTTTTTTTTGGCATTTTTTTTATTTTAGGAAGTAGCGAATATGAGCGAATATTAGCAAATATAAGCGAATATTATAGTTAAAACAAAGAAGAAAAGAAATAATAGCTAACTGCAGGGTGAGAAAAATAAGTATATAGAGCTAGCATTATGCAATGAAGTGCGAAAGAG
This sequence comes from Gigaspora rosea, assembly GCA_003550325.1. Classification (NCBI taxonomy): domain Eukaryota; kingdom Fungi; phylum Glomeromycota; class Glomeromycetes; order Diversisporales; family Gigasporaceae; genus Gigaspora; species Gigaspora rosea. Next base: position 35,287 of record QKWP01000782.1, read on the forward strand.
TTCAAAATATTACTATTTTTTTCGTTTTGTTTTTTTCATTATTTTTTTGGGTTTAGTTTTTTTTGGTTTTATTTTTTTTTGTCATTTTTTCATTTTTTCGTAAAAAATGTATAATAATATATAATTAAATATATAATATTGATTAAAATATATTTTTATTAAATATAATGTTTAATAATAATAATAAATAAAAAATATAAAATTTTATATTAAATTGCAAAACCTTGTGAAAATATGCGAAAACATGCAAAAATCTGTAAAACGTTTAAAAATAAGTATACAGTATAATAGTATTGTTATTCCTAATTTTTAATCTGATATCTATCGATTATTACCGATTATTATCGATTACTATCTTAATCGATAGTCCTCGTTATGGATGATTTAAATCGATTACTATCCAATAATGATAAAAATCGATAGTAATCCCTGTACAAATTTTGGTGATAAGATATGGTAGCTAGTGTGGAACCCTTGGGTGAACCACTTAAATTAGACACCAAAAGTGTATGTGTGGCTAGATGTATCCTCATCTATGTGGATCAGAGGGTTTAAATAGGCAATTCTCATAGTTGGGTTGCAGGTATGACAGCTAGTATGGAACCCTTGGGCGGACCACTTAAATTAGACACCAAAAGTGTACGTGTGGCTGGATGTATCCTCGTCTATGTAACAAATGCTGGTATTTCCCCTAGAGGATACCGACGGCCCTAATATCTTGAATAAAATTTCTAAGTCCCAAGATGGACACTTAAATAAAATAAAAAAAAAAGGTTGTTCAGAATAAAATTTTACATTATATACTTTGATATCACTTATTTATTTTTACATTTTACTAGTAAAATTTTTAATTTTAAAACTTAAAATTTTTTGTTTACATAATCGTGCGATTTGATTGGTCAGAATCAGGGAGTGCGACATGTTGCAGGTGTGACAAATTTCTATTCTCTTAGAACTTTATTCAATTTATTCATATTTCCTATCAAATATAAAAATGGTTTAAATTATAGCTAAGAAAATTTTATTATTCTTCTAGATTAAGTACAGTAGTTTTTGTGAAACTGCTGTTCAATGATGAATATATTATACCGACTCAAAAATCTTCAAGCAAAATTTTATATTTATACTATAATAAAACCTTGGCTTTTTGGATTCTATTCGGATTCTAAACTTTAATAAGTAGACAATGTAAAAACACAGAACTATATGCGATATGTGACAAAGATCTTAACTTGTACCCAACAAAACTTTAACATTTGAATCGAAAATTCTCTTTTAACTTCTCAAATTCTTATCAACCACAAGGTCAAGAAGTAAAAATACAAACCTATTTACAATATGTAGTAAAGATTTTAAAAAGAATACAAAAATTGGTTTGGTATTGTGGTATGAATTTCTGTATTTATATTTAGTAAGATTAGTAAGGTATTAGCTTTAATAATCACATCACAAGTTGTTTATTTTTTATTTTATAATAATACTAAGGGCGCTAACATTTATTAGGTAATATTTTAGAGGATGGGGGTCAAGAAAAATCTTATCTTAGTTAAATTTGATTAGCTAAAATTCTATTTATAGATCTTACCTAGGGGTGGAGTAAGCCTCTATAGTAAATGGATATTAGATAATAAATATCAGTGCTCTAATTTCAACCAAATATTAGTCTACTAGATATATAGTTAACAAAAAAAAAACTAAATGTTTTAGATAAGTTGAATAACTATAACATATTTTGTATTTTAATAATATTTATTTTTTTTTTTATGTTTAACGATCTTGCTTCTTTTTATTATTTGAGAAAGGGTAATACAATGCTGCCACTGATTACTTTTAAAACTCTATCAAAAAGAAACTCTCCAAGTACTAGGTACCCAAAGCAATCCGCTATAACAACCTTTTGTCTCAAGTCGGAGCCCGAACTTGCTCGAACTTTTGTACAATATACGCCCAACTATCACTGACACCGGCATTGTATGCCATATCAAAACCGTTTTTTTCTTTCCTTTAAATTTTTCCTTCTTCACAAAGGACATGAAAAAGGGGGAAAGTAAAAACAGACAAAATAGAAAACGAATACAAAAAGGAAGTAAAAAAAAAAGAAAAAAAGAAAAAACAAAAGAAAAGAAAAGAAAACGACAAAAAGAAAAAACAAAAGAGAGAAGAAAAACAAATCTAGATAATAGTATAATCAAAGCCTATACTACGCTCATAAAAATTACATGTATTAACTAAGATCTCATTACTGTATCTAAAGTAAAACCATAAGGAAAAAACTAAACTAAGAGGTTGAGATATGCCAATCAAAACTTTTCTAGTAACCCTCCATAGACATCCGTCAATCATTGCAATACACGTGAACATGTCGGCAGCTTGTATTGTAATTTCTCATGACTTCTCGTGACTTGAGTTTTCATTTTGGGATGGATAAACAATGTCGATCTTTTGGAGAGGTACGCCGAAATTCCCACTTTTTGGTAATAATTTTGCGAAAAGCCGTATGGGAGGCTGGAAAACCAACGTAGAGAGAGTGTGGGAGTTTGCAAAGTATAGAATAGTATAGAAAACTAGGAGCTTGCTTCCACTAATGCTTCTACAAGTTCTTGACATGTACTTTCAGTATTTACCAACTACTAGTTCGATAGTTCTGTAGACTTCCACTGGGGAGCCAAAAACCCAAAGGGTGTTCTTTTTCAACTCTATTTCAGTTCTCCAAATAATCCGAAGCTCATCAAGCTTAAGACTACTAGTCCTAGTTGCTACAAGAGAAGTTTTGTGTATTATTTTCTATACTAACTAAACACTTGGTTGCAGGTCCGTTCGGTAATTGTTGGTTTGAGTCGGAAAGAGTTTTTTGTTTTGCGATTTTAATAATATCAAATTAGCTAAACATTAATGAACATTTGACAAACAACCTACTGCAATAGAAATTATCAAAATAATCACTTGTTAGTTAAATAAAAAGTGTTCTCAAGCATTTCAATTAATTGATTTAATAATAATCATAATAATGCTCAAGTATCAACATCAATAATAATATTAATAGAATTAAATGCTTAAGTATACTCTTTTTCTTTTGATTGTGATCTTCACTATACCACCAAAAACAACTAAAAATTCAATAAAAAAAATTATATTCAACTGACTGTCAAAGATTCGACTTTAGTTGTATCAGCTTCTTCTTTTAATAATTATGCAATTGAAATTTTTGTTGCAACAACAACAAAATCAATTTATCAAAACATTAATAAAAGTTGCTTTATAACAACAAGAAGTAATAATTTTTTTATGTTATTATTATTATTTAAAAAATATATATATATTTTTTTTTGAACTTGATAATCATGTCACGCTTCAATGCTTTATTGATGATAATTTTCTAAAAGAAAAATTTTTTACATCTACCATTTGATGTTTGAATCGAAAAGTAGCTCACCTAGTTACTATAAAGTATCTAAATACTCGAGCACCTATATGCGACCTGCCAAGGGTAATTTAGCCTCATCAGTTTGCATCGATCTACCTTAGACTGATCCGCCCCAAATCACCGACCTGACTTACCAGCCCATCATGACCGTCTTCTTTCCTAACCTTCTTCTCCTAGCCTCCTAGTAGAAGAACTACCAACAAAATAGAAAGAAAAATAAAAAGAATAAAAAAAAATGGGGAGTGCTAAACTAACGAAATAAAAAAAAAACAGGTCAAGAAATAAAAGGGAAGGGGATAAACGAAAAAATATAAAAACAGAGAAAAGGAGAAAAAGGCCGAAAAAAAATGGCCATGACGACACTATTTTTGCCTGTGCTAGGCTTTAAAAATTATATAGTGTTGTATAAAAAAAATCTAATCTAACACTATATGTATACTAGAAAGAGGAAAAGAAAAAAATGTCTAATATCTAGAAATTTCTACACATGATCCCTCCGATTTCTATTACACTAGTCATTGTTTATTTGGCAAGCATTAGCCCAAATATCCTCGTGGGAGATTCCATTTTGGTAGACGCGTCCGGATCTGGAAGGAGTAAATACTGTCGATCTTTTGGAGAGGTACGCTAAATTGCCCACTTTCTGTGAAATTTCGAAACGTTCAAAGCAGTACCAGGAAAAGAGTACCAAAATAAAGGAGTTGTAAAAGGTACGCTGTACAGAATAATATATCTAACCAAGTATCTACTTCTATTTTCATATCCATAGGCCTTGACAAAGCTTCTGCTACATCTTTGCTCAATAGCACCCAAGCCCGCCAAGGATAAGTCTACTGTTCTTTTTTATCTCTATTTCAGTCACAGAACATACAGTGAATGGACTTTGTACCTGACAGCAACTTTGGTAGAGTTTTGTTGTATATAAATATGTTAACTGCATAGTTTTCGTAGGTCTGAGTTCTTAAAAAATTTGGTACGAGGGATTGTTGGAAAGGGTTTTGTTATTCGTGATTTTTTTGATTTAAAAGATATATTATATTTATTATATTCGTATTAAGATATTGATTATTTGTTTTAAAAGCTTTAAATATTATCAATAAAATGGTTATTTTTTGGATCAGATTGAAACTTAGTAATAATTTATTGTTTATTATTATGATTAAATATAAAGTAATACTTGAGCAACCTTTATCAATGACAAATTTTTAACGAAAAAGATAGTTTGTATTTTACTAATTCGTTTATTACAATAATAATTCATTTAATTTATTTATTTGATTTCTGACTAATTAAAAATTTATTTCCAATCTATTAAGTAAGGTGCTTAAGAACACCTAAAATGGCAAAAAAAAAATCTGTGGCTTTCTGCCATATAACACTGAGATTTTATAGATCAACTATAAACCCAAGTATCAAACATTTACAATCTCTATATTATCATATTTGAGTTTTTTACCAAACAAAAAGCCTCAATAGACAATCTTGTACCAAGATGCTTGAAATTTCAGAGATTATAATATTGTGATTTGTATAAAATGCATATATAATAGGCCTTGAGTTTTTTAAAAAAGTAAAGAAATAGTTTCGGAGTTAACACAACTGATTTGGTTCAATATGAAAAGCAACTTTTAGAAAAAAAAAAAGTGCTAACCTTAAAAAGGCAATTAAAGACAGAAGAAGTACTTTTTTCTATTTTTTAACCAATACGAGATTTCTATTAGGCAAAGCATATTTGATAGAATTCTATTTGATAATCCTGTATTAAGAACTAATGAACAATACTCAACTCTGTAACAGCATATTATTACTGATTAATTATCGATCCTTGTGACTCTACTGTATTAGATTCCGTAATTTGATTTCTAACAGCATTTTCTGCTATCAAAATTTAGTTGGAAACCTGATTGGCAACTTCTTTATGGTTATTAGAACCAAACTTCCAATTAGCAAGTTGTGATATTTAGCAAAATCTTTATATATATTGTTATATATAAATACTAAATATAAATAAATATAAAAAATTTAATAAATTTTATTAATAGTACTATAGCACTATAGCGCTATAGCACTACAATGCTATAGCGTTATAAAATAAATCTTTATTATATTCTAAAAAAAATAAATTATATTTTAAAATTATATTCTAAAAAAGAATAAGTAAAAAACTCATTATATTCTAAAATAGAATAAATAAAAAACTTGTATCGATTACTATCTCTACGATAACTCTGTATCTATATTTACTAGTTATATATTTTTTTCATATACAACCCAAATAGTAACAAATAAATAAAAAATATATATCAATTGTGAAGTAATCAAAAAACATATTTAAAGATAAAAATCTATAAGTGTTAAATAAGTTAGGTCCAAATGATATTATAAAAGTCTAATTGAAAAACCAGATAGAGAAAACATTTCAAAACCGGAACTTTTCTGTGAATTTTAATTTATACTATTGACTTTTTGGGTTTAAAAGTTGAACCCAGCACTAATTTGTCTCTATATTTTCTTTTCATAGCAATTATATAAAATTATTGGCATGAGAAAAAACAATTAATATGTTATCTGTTTTTGGAAAAATCTTTTTATAGATTATATATTATTGAAAATATAAATTTAATAAGGTCTAACCGTATTAGAATTGAACTGAAAATATTTGAAATTAAAAATAGAATTTAGTAAAAATATAAAAAAATGAATTTTGTATATAATCTTTTATGATAACTATAATATATTTGCAAAATAACACATGTGTATCTACTCAAACAGTCGTAAAAATCAAAATATATATCTACTATTTTCAAATTAAAACTGTTGACCTCTTATCTCTTAAAAATTAATCACAATCTTGATTAAAATTTAAACCAAAATTAGTAAAAATATACAAGACAATTTTGTATATGATCTTTTATGATAACTTATAATCTATTTGTGAAAATTACACACATATATCTACTTAAAACAGTTATAAAATAAAATTATATACCTGCTATCTTCAAGATTAAAGACACTAACCTCTTATCCACTAGTCGAAATATCAAAATTCAGCACTACAAGGTTCGTATACAAATCGGCATTAAAAGAGAGAAATCGATTAACATTCGGCTATAACTGAATGTTTAAAAAGCAAATTTGGTATAATATCCGTTTGTTTACCGATTTTTATAAATAAAAATCAGCAAAAATCGGCAGCCGAATCTTATTGTTTTTATAAATTATATAAATCGTATAATTTCAGCTATTTTAACAATTCGTATAAGTTTTGTCAAATAAAACATATAATTCGCATATATCAAAGAAATTTTTAAATAAGATGGATATTGATATGATTTTATCGATGTGAACTTGAATGATTGCAATCGATTGTAAACAATATAAGGCAATGTAAATTAAAAAATCAGTAAAAATAGTTTAAAAATTGCATTATTAATTATTAAATTTGATTAAATATATTAAATATTAAATTTACGATTTAAAGGAATTACAGCTAAATATTCTTGAGAATTTTGTCTATCTGATATTTTGTACTTGAATGGTATAAATCGACTAAAAATGTTATGTACCGGAATAATGCATTCACGACGAATTGGATAAAATTGTGTCCCAAAGTTCGACATTACATGTTTCAGCATCATCATTGCTACTAAAATGAAATCGAGTTGCCGCTGAACTTACAGGCTTATACCATTTGATGTATGCCAATTTGTGTTCAATAAACCCATTCGCAGATTTACTGAATGACTAATGAAATATTGGACTTGTCCAGGATACAAATCAATACTTCCATCTTGATTCACAAACCGGGCCAAAACAAACGAACTTTTTACATGCCGAGAAGACATGTTAGAACCAAATATTTCTGATCCTATTTTGCATTTTCCATATTGGTCCGCCCGGTTAAGAACAATAATTGAGTCATCAAGATTGTTAGCAAAAGGTTTTCTAAAACTCAAATATTCATAAGTCGCAGTATAATATTCTACTAGCAAGTCCAATAAATCGGCAGGAATTATTAACTTTTGTCATTGAGATGGTAATAACTCGCCAGGAAATCGTTCTGAACCAGTAATAACCGATTCTTGAATATTATACGTATTAAATAAAAACCTACGCATTTCATTAGAAGAAAACTGATTTGCATCTGAAAGGGACTCTACTTCTGATCGATTTGGCAACAATTCCAGTTCTTCCACTTCAGATGCAGCTGTTAAGCTAACAATGCGACTATCATTCATTAGTCTTCGCATTAATTCAGGTTTTATTTTTTGATTGCTATTCGGCAAGGACCCTAATATTCCATTCATCCTTTCGAATGAAACCACCAAAAGGAATATAGTGGACCATAATCCTGTGTATATTCACATAAATGTAGCGAAAGATGTAGATTAGGAGTAATTTTTTCGGGCCTATATTTTCTTTCTATAAGTTTTATCAAATTGATCAACCTATTGTGAGCTTCATTCATTAGGTCATGCTCCATTATTCTGGATACTAAGATCTGGCAAATTTTTACAAATTGTGTTAAAATTTGCTGATCATCATTCCAAAGGTGTTCCTAGAGAACAACAGTAGCATAAATTGTAAAAAAATTTTGCCACTGATTAGCTGTAAAGTTTGAAAATTCATCTCCACTACTCACATTTCCTGGAATCCGGCCGATATCTGATGGAACTTGGATTCTATTCACCTTAGATTGAATTTGTGTTAGCATATTTTGGGTCAATATGCCTTCGTCGATCCATATTCACTTAACAATCCACTTAGCAATGCCCAAAAAAAGGCAATGCATAGGATCAACGATAACATGACGAATAGGATTAAAATAATTTAGACGAGGTAATTCTGACTATCAAACTTTATTGTCTTTAACAAAACGCTTTCTTTCAGCATCAGAACTACAATGTCTCCATTCAAGAGCCTTTTCCTGATGTACTGCTAAATCTTTTTGAACGAACTATTCATCCATATTTTGCATACCACCGAAATTAAAATGTCTGTTAACGTAATTAGCACTTTTCTCGCAACGATGACATAATACTAATGCTGATATATGCCCATATAATTTTCGAGCAGCTGGAATATCACATGAAATTAGTATCAAAGCAGCACGAATCGTTCTTCCTTCTAAAAACTCAGCTGTTGAATTTAGTGCCACACTACGCCAAAGGGACTCTAATTTGGCAGCAACTGGGAAAAGATAATGGTTTATTTTATGCAAACTCACTTCATCTGGCCCAGGTAATATGCCTAAAACTAACATATTTTCACGCTTAAATCGAATATCACGTGGCAGATTCGCAATGGATGCATATAATACACCAGTACTATGCGACACACCATCGAATGGTTGAAACCAATCAAGGTTTACTATCAATCCCAAATGTGAATCCGCCTTTTCATTACAGAAAAATAGCGTCGAATCTTCGCCGAATGGTCATCTTTAAAGGTTTTCCATTTCACCATCATAAATATCGCATAAAATATCATCGAAGCTTGAACGATTTACCCAATGCCAAAGACTATTCTCAAAACCTGGACACTGGTACATGTTATCCAATTGGTGTCTAATTGGGCTGCAAGGAAAAATCAACTCTGGTCGATTTACGATCTTTCCATCTAACAACTTAGATTGCGTTGATAAATTGGTGCCGCAAATCTTGTTTTTTCTAATTTTCAGATTAGGAAATTCTATATAGATACAACTCATAATCGACACCTGGTTATTATGCTTAAACTTTATCACTTCTTCCTCCTTGTATAGTTTATGACATTTAGGACATGACACAAAACTAATAAATTCGTCAGACAATCCAAGTGCTTTGTTCACTTTATACTTGGATGTAGGAAAGTTGTTAAATTCAATACCACCAACTACAATTAGTACTAACTTCATAAACTTTAGAAGCGCTTCAATTGCACCTTCCGATATATTATACTGTATTTTGAAGTTCATGATTCATAAAAGTATCCATGTAAATCGATTGTCATTATGTACATTTTTGGGTTCTCATGGCATTTCAAAATCAGGGCCTAATAGTCTTTGAAAACATTATCGCTATCGTCAGAACTTTCATTAGATTGAGTGCTAGTTTCAGAAAAGTTGTCATCTTTGGTATACACATCGAGTGTTTCATCAAACTCATCTTCAGCTGCCGAATTTGAACCAAACTCTTCACCTGCTGAATGTTCGTAATCAACATTAAAAGACATAAACCTATTTAACGCCGGATTTCTGACTCTGGGCTTAAAAATATATTCGTTCACATCAGACACTGGAGTGTCAGTAACTTTTTCAATTTCTTCAATTTCTTCCATTAAATCTTGTGAAGAACTTGGACCACCCATTTCTTCTTGTTCTTGTGACGATAATGCCGAACTTTGACTTTTTGGTGGTTGTTGTATCCTACTTTTATGAGCAACTTTCATTCTATAATCTACAAGCGATCTATTGCACTTATCGCAATTACATATAACCTTTCTTCTTTGTTTTGTATTTTTTCGTTGTGGTTTTGATACACCTTCTTCATTTAATAAAGACGAAAGCGATCATTTTCTTGATGACATTTTAATAATTAATAAAGATGGAATTTGCAAAAGATAATAGCTTTTTTTTAAATAAAAATTGATGATTTTTATACAATTTTTTCTAAACGAAAATTGATGATTTTTATACAATTTTTCTAAACAAAAATTGATGATTTTTATACAATTTTTCTAAACGAAAATTGATGATTTTTTTACAATTTTTCAAAAGAAAATTGATGATTTTTATACGATTCAATATTGATTATTTTTGTTCAGTATTATAAAATAACAATACAAAGAGCAACTATGTCAAAAATCAACCTTCAAAAAATATGAATAATACATGATTTGATTATTGCAATTTGTTTCAAATTAATAAATCACTGACAATCGCTTGAACAATCACCTGATTGTTGACAGATTGCTTCGCAATATTTTTTAGTAAACATAAATATAGTCAATGAAAATAACATATTTATATTGAATTTTTAGCAAAAAAATACACTTTACTATTTTTTACAATCATGCAATCAGATAACAAGCAAGTATGCGATAAACATTTGAACAAAAGTATATCATTTTGCAAAGCGTAATAATTAGTCCCTAATGACAAAACATATTAACAATATATTAAAATAATTTAGTTCTTATTTGCGAACAATACATAATTAAATCACTTGTTTCAGCAAATAAAAAAAAACAATTGTTTTCAGCATATTAAAAATTTAGCATTGTGTAATAAAAAATTCGACAATATTAGAACTATTATAGTATTATGCAAGATTAAATTAAATTTTGTTAATTGTTTAATTTTTTTACACAATTTGTCTAACTTTTGATTGTCTTGATTGTATAAGATTCGATCGATTGCATAAGATAAACTTAATTAATTATAGACCCGATCGATTATTGCAGAATGTATAAAATCAGGTTTTTCTTGATGCCACCTTAGGATTTCGAATGTCTATCCCGTGAGCACGAAGTTATCGCAAATATGGTAACTGTATAATATCTCCGCCATAAGTTTCAATTATGTCAAAGTTTTAAACAAAATTGCAAACAATATAGTTGTATACAAAATCAGAGATCGAATAAAATCTATAAAAGTTAAGACTTTTCTCTACGAATTTTTTTTCTGCAACTTCAATTTTTTTTTTCGTCACTAAACCAAACAAACTCTTTTTTTTCGTTACTAAACCAAACTCTTTTTTTTCTTTTGAATACTTATAACCTACCTTTTTTCTTCTCAAATATTTCTTTCGATATATTTTTTTTCTCTACACTTCTCAAATATTTCCTCAATATATTTTTTTTTTTACAATGTCAAAACGACCAAAAAAACAACGAAAACCTTTAAAATGCGATATATCCAAAAATCAACAACAAGAACCTCTTGTTGTAATCGAACCTTTAACTGAAAATCCTATACCTTTATCTGAAACTTTACCTTTATTCGAAACTTTACCTTCAACTGGACTTCGTTAAACTGGCACTTCTACAACTCAAAATTCTCCTGTTCGATCTGCACCACATTCTCCTGTTCAATCTGCACCATATTCGCCCATTTGATCTTTACCACATTCTCCTGTTCGATCTTCACCACTTGCTAGACCTTCAACATCTGCTTTCAGTCATCCAACTTTACCTGTTATTATTTTATTACCTGAATTAACTTCTGCTTTATCCAACTTAAAGCAAAGATATCTATTACTTCGATTACCTGAAAGCATGTACAAGAAAAACAACAAAATATTCAACGACAAAAGTCATTTGAAGAGTCGGAAGCAGGTTTTGTAATCAATTTAGTTATAAAAAATTTCGGCTACTGTTTCCCAACATATATATTGGGAAACGGCAGCTGAAAGTTGTGATAATTTTGATTATCTTTCTTATTTTTGTATGTTTTATTTTGTTAATCTTTTGTTTTTATTACCTATTTTTATAGAAAACGAAAGTTTGTGTGAAGAAATTGTAAAGTTAAAGCGCAGAGTAGCTGATTTGGAGGCTGAAAACAAACAAGCCAAAGAAGAAATCGAGGACCTAATTATTATCAATGAAAGTTTTGGCAAGGAATCGGACCTGCAATCCAAAACTGCAAGATCAATGATTTCAAAAAGCGAAAAAAGTGAAAGTGAAGATGAATTATCTGATGGTAATGATAGTAAAAGTAGTTCCGAAATACAGCCATCTCAACTAAGTGCAAAAAGATCTTTTGATCTGAAAGAAGCTCGGGTAAGTTTAATACAAATTTTTACATTTTTAATTTTGTTTGCGAATTTTTTAGTTTTTTCTTATCTTTTATGATTAACTTTTTTTTTACGATTTTTTCTTTTTAACAATTTGATTTTTTTTATATTTATTTACGATTTTTAATTTATTTTACGATTTTCAATTTTTTTTTTAATTTTTTATTTCGATTTTTTTTTATGATTTTTATTTATGCTTTATTGATTTTTTTATGAATTTTAAAATTTTTATGATTCCATTTTACAATTATTTCCTTTTAACAATTTATTTTTATCTTTTGATTGATTTTTTTTATGATTTTAACCTTACGGTTTTTCTTTTTTGCAAATTTTTAGTATTTTTATACGATTTCCCTTTTATAATTTTTTGCGAAAATTTTTTTATGATTTTTTAATGTTTTTTTTAACGATTTAATTTTTTTTCCCGTTTTTTTGATTTAATTATTTTTCTTCATTTTTAATAGGCTGAGATGAAAATTTTATTAAAAACGATCCCACGCAAATATCAACTTAACATTGATGAAGTTTTTTTGAGCCCGAACAATAAACAAATTCTTAACAAACTAATTCTGGAATTAGAACAATTGTTGGCGCCGACTTTCACTCCTATCCGAAAAGAGATTTGGGATTGGTTAGGTGCTTTACACTGACACCAAAGGGGCCGGCATCTGAAAGTTGAGCAAGGAAAAATAGATGAAGACAATTGACGTCTTCATACCAATAGTAGGATGAATGAAGTATGAAAATTTTATGTTATTATTTTTAAAAAAAAAACCAGTTTTCGTATATTAATATTTATAACTTACTGAACTTAGCCTGCAGGCTAAGTTCGGTAAGTATAAATATTAAAATCTGAAACATGACTGTTTATATTATATTTATTTTTTATTTAATGCATTTATATATTTTTTGCTTACAGAAAAGCACGAAGAATTAAAGGCGCACAATCGTTATATGAACGACAAGCAAAGCGAATCATTAAATATGAGCAAAAAGAGTTGATAAATTTACTTTCAAGGACCGAAATACACTCGCCAGAAATAAGTGAGACCGATGCTGAAGACAACAAGAAAAGAAATGCTAATGTGTATAATTATATGTAGCATTCTGACGAGGTAAATTGATTTTTGATCAAATTATTGCTAAATTTCAACAATCGTAGAAATCATAAATTTCAATTAATCATGCTAAATATTTTAATAATACTAACGATATTTTTATAGTTACGAAATTTGTTAAGAAAAACTTTGGATGAACAAGCAAAAAAGAACTCATCATTGCAACAAACGAGAAAACAATTTTATGACGATAATGTGTTCTTTTTAGATGTAGCTAGACCTGAAGATTTACCTGATTGGGCCTACGTTTTCGAAAAAAAAGAAGTTGCACATGATCGCATGAAAGAACAAAAAAGAAGAAAAATCAAAGAAGCATTAAAAAGCATAGAAGCAGAAAAAAGCAAAGCAGCGGAAAAAAGCAAAGCAGCGGAAAAAAGCAAAGCGTTGGAAAAAAGCATAGAAACAGAAAAAAACAAAGCGGTGGAAAAAAGCAAAGTGGCGGAAAAAAGCAAAGTAACGGATAAAGGCACAGAAACCGATAAAGGCACGGAAACCGATAAAAGCATGGAAACTGATAAAGGCAAAGCAACGGAAAAAGGCAAAGCAACGGAAAAAAGAAAAGAACCGAAAGATGCCCTTGTGAAAAGACCAGCGAAAAGAGGCCGATTTTATAGTGGCGACTATGATAAACAAGTTATGTACTCAAGAAAACGAGAGTACAGAACCGGCGAAAGTGCAAGTATGGGTGAGATTCGTGGTGTACTTAAATACACTGCAGAATATACAAGCGAAGATTCGGACGATGAGTCTGTAGCATCTGTGGAAGAAGCACCTAAGGAATAATTTTTTTTGAAAATCAGTTTTTTTAGTTTTTTGTTTTTTAATATATTTTATAATGATTTATGTAATAGTATCTTTTAACCCCAATTTCTAACGATTTTTATCGATTTTATGTTTAAATAAACTATTTTTTATAACTGTTTTAACGATTTAAAACAAATGTATTGTGTTACTTTTAACGAATGGTTATGAAATTTTTTGTTTCGTTTTTTATCGATTTTGATGTTTAAATAAATAATTGTTATGGCTATTTTTAATGATTTAAAACGAATTACTGTGCTACTTTTAACGATTTATTTACAAATGGTTACGAAAATTCTATTTTGATTTTTTATTGATTTTGATGTTTAAATAATTAAATGTTATGGCTATTTTAACGATTTAAAACGAATGTACTGTACTACTTTTAACGATTTATTTACGAATGGTCACGAAAATTCTATTTCGATTCCAATTTACGATTTTATGCCGATTTTTAGAGTGGCGAATGATTGCCGAGTGGTAGCGATTGCCGCCAAACAGCAATCATTCGACTTATAATAAAGGCAATAAAAATTGTTGTACATTCGGCTTGAAAACCTATAAAATTCGTTATAACGAGTGGCAATATTTCGACTAGTGATCTTTTAAAAAACTAATCGCAACCCTGATTAAAATTTAAAAACAGGATCAGTGAAATATACAAGTCAAATCTTGTATATAATCTTTCATGATAATATAATTTATTTGCAAATATAATCTATTTGCAAACAAAATACCATGCATGTATCTACTCAAAACAGTTGTAGAAATCCAAATATATACCTGCTATTTTTAAGATTAAAAGATAGCAATATCTTATTGCTTAAAAAATTGATAACAACTATCTCAACAACTTTCACAAAAAATTGTAAAAAAAAGATCAATAAAGAAAAAAAAAATTACATAAAAAGACAAAGCATATAATATCAATTATTATAAAACGCACTTATGGTGTTTTACCACCATAGGTAAATTAGATTTGCAGATCTGTGTAACAAAAACAAAAAAATAAACTTTTATAAAACAAAAATAAATTTGAATTACTTTAGAGTTAGGGTTAGGCCTGGGATTTTGGCGGGAGCATTAGTATATACAAAATTTAGCAAGAAATTTTTTTTATTAGAGCCCCAAAGATGGTTTCATAAGCAAAATTTTGAAATATGAACGTTTTTTTAAAAAAATAAACAAAAAAACGAAATTTTACATTACACCTAATCTTAAATTTTTATTAGCTATTCTAATCAGTTTGTGTAACATAGTGTAAAACACCATAAGTGCGTTTTAGTAAAACTCTATAATATTATTTAGTAAAATAGCAAAAATAGCAATAATGATAATGATAAAAAAAAACTCTCTAAAAATATACTTGAGATAAAATTTTACCCCTTAACAAAAAATTAAATAAAGCTTTGAATTCTTACTACCTCATAAATATAACAAAATAAACATAAAAAAAGGAAAAGAAAAAAAGAAAAAAATTTTTATTTATAAATACTTATCCTTTTTTATTACTTGACTAAAAAAAAGATGCCCACAAAGTTAACAACAATTTGCTATGTTCACAATTGTACTGTAAAATTAACACAAGAATTTATTATAAAAGAAGTTACTGGTATTGTAAAATAAAAGATGATGAACCTTCAAAATCATCTACTTAAATATCAAGGCTTTTATTCCTCTAAACGATTCCTCTAACAATTATATTGAATTTTTTCAAACTGGATATGTGATTTATTTGAAAGAAAAATTTGTTGCTTGTGATAAGTATTATATGGTATTATATTTTTCTTTTTTTTTCTAATAAATTAAGTTGAGGTCAAGTACAGTTAACTTTAAATATAACAAATCTCTATAACAAACTCTAAATAGAATTATTTTCTATAATGATTTTTTCTATATTCTATTTGGATATTATAAATTTATCATTCTGATTGCCCAATCATTTAATTTACTGCATTTTATAGTACATATATTCACTATTTTATACATTATATGCATATATTTATTAATATATACATTCACTGCATCTTATACGTTATATGCATATATTAAATATATATATATAATACTATAATATGAAACGGTTTTACTAAATTACACCACTGGTGCTCAACACCACAATGATTTTCACCAATCAAATTTTTTAAATGCAGTATAACGTAAAGATCAGG
The DNA here is from genome assembly GCA_003550325.1 of Gigaspora rosea. Lineage (NCBI taxonomy): Eukaryota > Fungi > Glomeromycota > Glomeromycetes > Diversisporales > Gigasporaceae > Gigaspora > Gigaspora rosea. Next base: position 51,575 of record QKWP01000782.1, read on the forward strand.
TGTAACATAAAATTTTTGTTGTTTTGCTTTTTTTTTTAAAAAATACCTTCTAACTCAAAATTTTATCTATGAAACCACCTTTTTTTTTAAAAAAAAAACCCCCTTGCGAAATTTTAATAACTATGCCTCACCCTAACTCTAACTATTGCTCTACTTAACATTTATCAACTTTAACTTTTGTTTATTTTTTTTTTGTTTATTTTTTTGATATTGATCTTTATGCTACACTGCATACTGGTGTTTAACACCACTGGTTTGATTTATAATTACTGATATGAATAATATCTATTTTAAATTATAATTAATATATTTCCAGAAATTTATGTTTTTTATTTTTATATTTTATTTTTTTAAATTTTAAGGGTAGAGTGTACGTTGAACATTTTACATATAAAATCGATGGTCATTTTTTTGTGTAACATATTATATAGTAAACACATCTCTAATTGGGTAATTATCTGTTTTAGAAATATTTTTACTATTTGTTTTTTGTGTAATCCTAGCAAATTTGAAGCTCCTAGCAAATTTAGCCATATAAAAAAGTATTATTTTTTAAAAATAATACAACTATTAAGATTTTCCTACTATAGATAGAAGGTTTAATCTGTATAGTGCCAAATTTTGGTAAAGATTGATAGTGGTTTTAAAAAACTTTTATTAGTGGCGTATTTAAATTTTGCATGAAATTCCAATGTACCACCAAAATCATATGATAAATAATCTACGTACACTCTACCCTTAAAATAATAAATAAATTTAATTTATTTTTTTTTAAATTAACAAGATTAGCATGACCTTAATTAAAATATTGGATTTTGAATTTGAAGATATGCCTGCACTAAACATAAATGTAATTCTTGTCAGAATTACTACACAAAATAGTTCAAAATAACAGAACCAATTTGATCCTTGAATTTTTAAAGGTTGACAACAGGGAACCATCCAACTTTTGGATAGAAACAAAGCATAATGCAAACAATAAACATCTCTTCAACAAAATAGTTACAATTAACTAGAATGACCAATTTATGATCACAATTATAGTCAGAACAATCACGTACCAATAAAGTTTCTCAAACTCAAATTAAATCAAATATTAGGCATATTTGAATTTGATCAAATCAAATTTGTCTTGATTTGAATTTGATTTGAATTAAAATTCTGTATTTGAATTTGATTTGATTTGAAATTTTTTAAAATTTTATATATAAATTTTCAAAATTTTCAAATATTTGTCAAATCAAATCAAATATTTAACAATTTGAATTTGATTTGATTTAAAATTTTGTATTTGAATTTGATTTGAGATCAAATATTTGATCAAATCAAATTAAATCAAATCAAATTGTAAAACCCTACATACCAATATAAAAATAAAGCAATTTCAGAAAAGCACATTGTATTATTGGAAAGTATCTTTATGATTAACATAAACTACAACAATTTGTCTGCTTAGTTCTCAATTCTCCTATGGCTATCACCAAGTATTCTCAGATATCAACAAGGTTGCAAACCCTGTGGTACCATTTCATAAGCTTCAAAAAAAATCACACTACCATATCTAACATGAACCCAACTTCAAATTCTCAAACTCAAAATCTCTTATTAGCTTTAAAAACCAATTCTATTCCGAACATGTCCAACCAACAATCTTCTTCCCAAAGTTATGAAAATGAAATTTCCCAAGATAATTAAAGAAGCTAATCTTTTGCTTATATTTTTTTATATTAAATATGTATAATATATAATATAAAATTATATATTTTAATACAGTCAGACCTCCATAAATACAACCTCCATAAATGCAATACCTCTCTAAATGCATATTTTTTCTTATCTGTAAGATGTTATTAGTGCTAAATACATATTCTATATTTTGTAGAATTTTACTAACCATAACCTGCGGTGACGATAACCAGTGTCACGTGATACATAAAATTACATATGTACGTACGTACGCAAAAATTTTAATATCTGATATATCATTAACTGTTATTGCATTAATTTCATTTTTGCATACGTACTGCATATGTACGTATATATTACTCATTTTTAGACAATTGTAACTACCAAAAAAATCGTTCTCGCAGATTTGCTTTATTGGCTTTAACTATTCTCACGGCTACGCGCAACTATACATACACTTATATAAATCACTAAATTATGAATAGGATGACTTGTGTTGCTTCGCTTCCGCTCAGCAATACCTACAGAGTTCGCTTTGCTCACCCTGTAGTCGCTCGCTATAGCTGTCGCCTCCGCTCCGCTCCTATTTCCTAAACCAATCCTAACACTAACCCTGACCCTAACCCTAACCCTAACCGTAACTCTAAAGCTAATTTTCTATCTCAACTATATCAAAAATAAACACAAAACCTAACCTATGGTACGACGAATAAGTCAAATACAACGCGAAAAAAAAACTGATACCAACGACAAATGTATCCAGTAACACGTCAAAAAGCGTAATGATAGCGACCTATCCTGAACCTGAAAAGAATTAGTATTGCACAAACACGCAACTAAAAGCAAAAAAAAAAGAACCGAATGCTTAGCTGTACAGTTGAGAAACCCAATTTCAAAGGTAATGCACCAGCGACAAACCGGACAATATACAAGACAAAAATACCCCAGTAGCGCTTAAACTGACGATACTAAAGACAAAAAACCCAGGTAATGCGCCAAACAAATATAGAAAAAAGAGCACCAAAGTGGACGACACCAACGACGGAAGAAGGAGAACGACGCCAAACTAAACGACGAAAAAAGAATAATTAGCGATAAAAAGAAGCACCTATCAAGCCAAATAAGAAGCATGAAACTAAACTACTACCATCGAAAAAAAAACTGTGTCACAGGAATCCAAATTAGATGGCTCCAATGACGAAAAGGAAAGCGCTGAACTGGAAGACACCAACGACGAAAGAACTGGACGGCTCCAACGACGAGAGCACACCAATAAGATGAACGATAATCTGAAACTAAAAAAAGAAAAAAATAAATAATAGTATGTACTAAAATAATAAAAAAAAGAAAGAAATAAAAAAAAAAATCGAATCACTTATCTTTTTTATACCTGCTCTGTGTAACTAGTGATCATCACCGCCGGTTATTTAAAGTAAATATCTTCTATAAATGTACATTCTATTAATTAACATTTTATATCATACTAACCTTCCTAAATGCACGTAGCTAATCAAATTTCAGTATTTAAAATAGGTTATACAGATTTGAATAGAAGTTATACAAACTTGATGATTTAATTTTTAAAGCTGCAATTTAATTAGCTCTCTCTAAATGCAAACTTCCCTAAATGCACATTGTAGGCTTGTTCCTACGAGTTGCATTTATAGAGGTTTGACTGTATAAAAATTTCTAAATTACAATGATATAATCAACAAATATATCAATTATCTTTTAATATAACATAAAGAAATAAAGTATCAATCACTAATACTAGTACAGTATAATTATTATACAATATCAGCTAAACATGTATATTATACTACTCAATTTCAAGATTTATATATTTGCTTACTAAAACAAACCCAATTGGGTTTTCAACTAAAATTCTTATAGCAAAAGATACCATTAGAAATTGAATTACAGAATCTGATTTATCATATTAATCTGTTTATAATTCTATAGTACAATCATAGCTATCTTAATACATTCCAGCTATATATTTCAATATTCTACATTTAATAACTCTAATGTCATACTAGTAAAAGTTTTAATTATTAAATCTTAAAAACTATTTTTGGGATTTGAAAATTAAAGAACATTGTTACTAGCAAGCGAGTTTATTATCATTTAATGAAAAAAATGATAGTTAGAGAATATATAGTTTTAATAAAAATCATATTTATATATATATAAAATTATAATATAAACTTTATTTTAATACATTTTTTATAAAACTATATAATACAAAGGCCATATTCGTAATATGACAACTATATTATATATAGTGACAATACTATAACTCTACTACAAATTCATAATATCATGCTCTTATAAAAAATCTAATTGCTATAATGGCCATGCCATGATATAATCATATAGATCCATGCATTTTACTGTGATATAAGAATCTAGAAAAAGAAAGTGTGATTAGTTTTAATAAGGGGAGTGACAAAAATCAGGTGATTTTTTAGGGGGAGAAGGTGGTAAAAAAAGTTAAAATTATATATAAGAACCTGACTATATATATATTAAGGAAGAGGGAGGGGGTAGGCCTCTGATAAAAAATAATCAGGTGATTAATGACACTGCCCTAACCAAAAAACAAGGACCAAAATACAAGAAACTAGTACTTAGTTCAAGATATGTTACAATTTTAGCACTTGGTTACATTTTACCCTTTCTGGCAAAAACAAAGCTATAAAAAAAAAAACATTAGTAACAGAATTCAAAATAACAAACCAAAAAAAAAACTAAAACTGGTACTTATTTTTGTACCAGTTTCTTTCATGTTCTGGATCTTCTAATTCTGGTTTTCTTATCATTAAAAAGAATTCAAATAATAGTATACAACAAAAAAAAAAAAAGACTAGAACTGGTACTTATTTTTGCACCAGTTTTTTTTAGGTCCTAGATTTCTAATTTTACCTTTCTTGTTACTATTTTACCTTTCTAACAAAGTACAAACCTGTAAAAAAAAAAACATTAGTAGCAGAATTAAAATAACAAAACAACCAAGTAAAAAAAAAATAATTAGAAATGGTACTTATTTTTGTACTATTCAGGTTTAGTATTACATATATTACATATCACTATACCTTTCACTCTTATTAGTAAACTATAAAATTTAGAAAAGAAGAAATTAGTTAAAAAAATAAAAAGTACAAGAAAAAAATAAAACCAAGAGCTAGTACTTATCTTAGTACTAGTTCTAGCCCATCCAGGTTTATATTTCTGGATTATTCCATTTCACCTTCACTAGCAAACTACAAAAATGATTTAGAGAAGTTAATATAGTGTTCTTGCAAAATATACTGATTAATGCTTTTTGTCCAGAAAGTTAATGTATTAGCTAATGCTATTCACCTTTCCAATTCAAGTTTATTATTCTAAGATCCAAATAAGCCACTATGGTATTTTGCAACGTGTATTAGTTAATGCTTTTTCTCCTTCTCAATTAACCTAACAATAGGTTTTGTAAGTTCAATACATGCTAAAATTTACAATTTTTAATATCAAATCTTAGTATCAAAATACTAATGCACTATATAGAGTCAAATTTAAGTGTATCAAAAATCTTTTACTATTCATTATACAGGTAAAAATGTCCTAAAAAAGAAAATGATGATCCCGATTATACATATTAGTTTAGCCAATTAAAATTGTAAATTCTTTTTATATAAAAAAGATTACCTGTTGATTAGCCTATTAAATCATATCAGTAAATTTATTTAAAATGATAAAAAATGAAATTTAATTAAAATTTATTAAAATCTATAGCTAAAGCTCAAAAAAATGGTATTAAATGTTACTGTTAATAAGCAGCATATATTTATTAATAGGCAATTCTCCAGTCAACTGGGTCAAAAAATTTTTTTTTATATATAAATTTTACTATAAGTGTGAATGCACAGTGTCTCTATCTAAAACTTTTTTTATACTAAGTTAATCATCTTTCTGGCTTAAGAGACTTTTGTAAAGCTCATTAAAACGTATCTAATGGTGGTTAAAGCGTCAAAATCAGCTTGGTGGATACTAAGATATCTTTAAAAAACCTTTCTTTTACTATGTAAATTTCTTTGCTAACAATAGTATTGTTTATAAAGCAATTTATATAGTAAAAGAAAGGATATCTTGGTATCCACCAAGCCAATTTTGACGCTCTAACCACCATTAGATGCATTTTAATGAGCTTTACAAAAGTTTCTTAAGCCAGAAAAGTGATTAACTTAGTATAAAAAAAAGTTTTAGATAGAGACGCTGTGCATTCATACTTATAGTAAAATTTATATATATAAAAAAATTTTTGAACTAGTTGACTAGAGAATTGCCTATTAATTTAAATTGGGATTATTAACCTTTTCATAGTGTTTATTTATACATCTAATTATATGTCTAATTCTATATCTATTTCTATATTTAATCCTACATCTACTCAGATTTCTAATATCTTAAACTATACTATCTTAAACAGCTATCATTCTAATAAGAAATCTCTGCGATTTTAATACATCTTATTTATAAGCTTTTTATCGATTATAAAAGCACCTACAATAATATTATTAATAAACCACATAGTTAATTAACTTTATTTATATACTTTCAATTTTAAAGAACATCTATGCAAAACATAAAATAAAAAAATATACAAACTAAGTTCTTTACTCTACATTAACATTATTAAGATTTTTTTGATGTTTTTTTGTTCAATGCAGAAGATTTTGTCAATGTAAGGATCGTAATTTACTTATAACTTTAGTAAGTAAAATATATAGCATGAAGGTCAAATATTTTAGAAAGATTTAACTAATATTATATTAGTATGATAAGAAAACTTCAAGTTATTAAGTACACTTTGCTAGGTTCACAGATAAAATAATCTACTCAAGCTTTTGAAAAAAGTACTGTAAAATATATAAAAAAGATTCTGAATTAATTGTGTAATAATCTACAAACTTGGGGTACTCTGAACGTTCCTATCTCGATATTTATTATCTAATTCATTAAACAATATAAATTATTACCTTAGAAAAGTGACAAAAATCCGTTAATTTTAGGGGAAAAGAAAGTAAAAAAAAGTGCAATTATATATAAAAAACCTAACTATTTATATATTAAAAAAGGGAAGAAGGTAGGTCTTTGATAATAAATAATCAGGTACAGTAATTAATGCCATAGTTCTTATACTAAAAATCAAAATCTTTGTCACTAAATATATTAAAAAAGGCATATCTTGTATTCTATTAATTTGTAATAAATTCTGAAAAAAAATAGAATCTAAAATATTATAGATTGCTTTGTCCTTTTGTTAATCCATTATTTTTGTTATTTTGATTTGTAAAACAAATAACTACTAAATAGTAATAATAATAAAGATGCTTCCTCAAGCATCAATTACAATCAATATTTTAATTAATTGTCCGAAGGACATTACAGACGGAGCAATAGTGATCCTGATATTTGTGTGTTAACAAATTCTGAATCCTGATTGGCTAGATCAGGTATAACATAAAAAACAACTAAAACAATAAAACTGATTCTTATTGGCTAGATCAGATATGGCATTTTATATTTGTCCTTCAGATTTTAAATAGTTCACATTTTTCTAGTTGTAATATGGGAGTGAGTTAGTAGAAAAGGACCAAATTTTTTCTAAGTAAAAGTTTTCTTGACTTTAAGCTTAAATATTTTAACAACTATCTTAATAAATTTAATAAATTTTTTTTATTTTAATTCTATATAATTTCATGATTAAAATAAAAAAATTTATAGCAAATTTGATTAAATAGTTGTTAAGATATTTTAGTTTAAAAATTAAAAAAATTTTACTAAAAATGATTTGTCCCTTTTCTACTGATACACACCATATTTAAATACTCATTAAAAAAAATACTTCAATCATAATATAATTTGTTTTTATCTCTATCTACATTCTAATTTTATTAGTTTTTATTTAAACAGATTGTACATATACAATAATATCATATAAACACAATAATGCTTATAAATGTTATTTTAAAAATCAAAACCTTTATGGACATTTGTGCACTATAATGTAGTACATAATCATTGTTGAAAAAATACCAGAAACGCAGTCATGCAAATTGACGAAATGTATAGTTACCTTCCATTTAGAAAGATAGTTCGCAAAATCTTGTATTTGATTGGGTGTTAAATGGATGTCTGAGTTCGAGTTATATCTGAATAACTAGATTGTCACTTGGACAATGTCCAAATAAAATATTTCAGACTTGGACATATTCGGACTTAGACATTGTTCAATGTCTGAAATTTGCACTATGAATACTTATTTTCTCCACCACTTCATACATATCAAAGTATCTATGCTATTAATTAGTTAGAGTAGCTGCAGATGTGCAGTCATACTAAAACCAGAAACATTATATAAGTACTGTATATCTTAAAATTAAACTTTTCTGAAATTGAATATATTATTTATATTATTTTGATTTCTTTTTAATAATAAATGTAGTAAAGTATACCAAATAAACTCGATTAAGTTCAAGTAATTTATTTGTTATAAAGAAAAAGAATAAATCTGTTACTAGATATTTCGCATCCAATAACAGCGCATCTGGCTTTTGAATTTAATGTGCTCGCAACCTGAGCCCCTTCACGGTCCAGACTAGTATTAAATTCAAAGCAAGATGCCTTTTTAATTATCATGTGAAAACAATTACCCTTTGATTTTTCGGATTATTCTCCTACCAAATAAAACTGTTATTGGTTATTTTGTAAAATTCTCGACATAACAAACTTGTATTCCCAAGTTATTCCTATTTTGTTTAGGCATGTGCAATTCTTCTGTTGCACCTTCTTAAAGGTATTAGCTTGAATTTCTTATACTGAAGATCAAAATTTTTTAATTTATTTAAATATTCATTATAATGAATTTTGCGAATCACGAAGCCATATCCTTGCGAATCATTAAAGTGTTAAAAAAGAAAATATGTAATACAAGGCGATAACGATTCGAATATAATGAATAAAAAAAATTATGAAGCATGTAACAATAAAGAATTTCTTTTAAATATCAATGAAATATCAATATGATCGTCATTGATAAAATGCGCAATTTTTATTGTTGTTATTTATATAACACGTAATTATTATTAGTAGTTAATACATACTATCGGCATCACGATCAGTGAAATCGAAAAATAACATGTGTCAATTCAAAATCAATATAAATTTATCTAATTTCATTTTATCATATGATATTATGTATGTGCTATCTCAAAATAACATGGATATTAATTGAATGGCAAAAAACACAACTCTTTCTGACGATCCCTCATACCAATAATTCCAAGAACACCGACCTACGAGAACTCTATAGTTAGTATATCCAAACACAACAAACCTTCACCAAGCTGCTGTCAGGTACAAAGTCCATTCACTGGATGTTCTGCGCATGAAATAGAGATGGAACAGACTTGCAGACTTTTAAGCAAGGCACCTTGGCGGGCTGTGGTACTATTGAGCGAAGAAGTAGTAGAGAAACTCTGGAGCTTTGTCAAGTCCTATGGATATGAAAATAGAAGTAGAGACCTGGTTAAATATACTATTCTATATAGTGTAACTCCTACAAACTCCTTTTGTTTTGGTACTCTTTATGACGTCCCTTGGACTTTTCGAAATTTCAAAAAGTGGGCAATTCAGCTTACCTCCTCCAAAAGATCTGCAGTGTTTACTTCTTCCGAATTGGGAACGCGCCTACCAAATCGGAATCAAGTTACGAGTGAAATTGGGTCCTTTGAGATAAACAATGAATGACACGTGAGATGTTTTGGAGTAAAATACGAAATGAAATTTCTTTCTAGAACATTCTTTTAGGCATAGTTTATTTTCTTTTATTTTCTTATACATGTACATATAATACTTAGGCAAGGTGATTCCTTGCGCAGTATTATATAATTTTTATCGCCTGGCATAGGTGTAAATAGTGCTGTCATAGCCGTTTACTTTTGTGCCTTCCTCTCCTTTCTTTTCATTTTATTTTGTACTCTTTTGGTTTTTCGTTTAGGCTCGTAGATTTCTCCCTTTTATTTTTCCTTTTATTTTCTATATTTGTTTTTTTTTCTTGTAGCACCCTGCTACTCAAGAAGTTAGGAGAAGAGGGTTTAAAAAGTAGGCGGTTATGACAGGCGGCAAACTCCAATCAGTGATTCAGATACTCTAGATCTATTGAGAGAAGGAATATCCGATAAGAAAATGTTTGATATAGCAGGTCACATTTAAGGATCGGTAAGACACCTGGGTGGGTCACACTTTAATATTTCTGCCTCAAAGTAGGCAATCATGTTGTACTGGTATTACATAATTGATAAAATAAAAGTTGTGGCATAGCTGCCGAATTAAAAAAAAAATAATAACATGGATATCAAATCTGGGTATGCTCATATAAATACAATAGCAGTATGTTACACTAGTACAGCCATTAACATATGAATCCATACACCCAATCGAATGCCAGGTTTTGCTAATACTATTTATATACTCTATTATAATGTTTCTGATTTTAGTGTGATTGCATTGCACAGCTACCCTAATTGTATATATGCATGACAAAATAAATCACATAATTGTAATTATGCAGTACCGATATATGTGTTTAGTTATCAAATTTTGGTTGATTATTTGGTATTTGTCTGCTAGACAAATTTAATTGTTCGAGTCTGAGTTCAGTCCGAGTCTGTGTTTAAGTCCGGTCTGAGTCCAGTCTGAGTAACAGCATTGCCCTTACCCATGCATCCATGGTATAAATCACGTAATAAATGGCATGCTCCTAAACACCAAATTTTCAAATATATATAAACTTTAAACTCTTATAATTTCTTAAAATTATAATAAATAAAAAAATCTGTTCTAATAGAATTGTAGCTTTATCAGAAAAGTTTTTATAGTACAGATTTGTCAGAATTTTTTAAAAATCAATTATTAAAAATCCATGCAGATTTGTGACTCTGCTAGCAGTCTGCAAAGAAAAATTTTTTGGAAATCTGTACAGATTATTAGATTTATACAAATCTGCACAGATTTTTTTAATAAAAATTCATACAGATCTGCAACCCTGCCGGCAGTTTGCAAAGAAAAATTTTTTGAAAATCTGCGCAAATTATTAGATCTATACAAAACTGCACAAACTATTAATAGAGTTTATATCTATTTACCCGATTATATAATATACATTATAATATAAATATATATTACATATAATATATATCTATATCCCAGCCAAATGGAAACTGGCCCAATTGTACCCTATTCTGAAAAATGGGAATTGGGGACACAGCCTTAACAATATTAGGTCAATAGTACTACTAGAATCGTTCAGAAAGTGCATTACTAAAGTGATCACAAAGAGGCTTTCAACAATTTTAGTTGAAAGGTCTATTTTTAAAGGAGCAAATTTTGTAGCAATCATCAACTGAGTACCCAATACAGCTAATAAACGCAATTTTAGAAGAGGCCAAGAAGAAGTCAAAGAAAATTTGGAACCTGTTTCAGGACATGCGAAAAGCATTCGATTCAGTGTCACATGAAATGTTAGAGTTAGCCCTTCAAAGAATCAAGGTCCTAAAAAGAATGATTTAGTTCATTATAAATTTGTTTGAAAGCAGGAAGTTTAGAGTTATAACAGATGTGGGTCTCTCGGAAGCGATTACAGTTGAAGATAGAATAAATCAAGGGGAGGTAATCTCTCCTCTAGCATGGTGCATCTTCTACGATTCTCTTTTGGTGAGAGTTCAAAAGAAAAAAATCCGAGATAAACGGTAGAGGTTCAGGAGCTGACAAATTTGTTCAGGAACTCATACCGCAAACATATACATAGGCAAACAGTTATTGCTTTTGCAAATGACATCTCTTGGATTGCTAAAAATAAAGAAAAATAATCCAAATTTTACGTATTGCAGAAGAATTTTATCAAATTAATAACATTGAGATTAATAGAAGTAAATTCAAGCTATTAGTATGGAATTCTAACTTAAGTAAGGAGAAGAAGTGCATCCAAGTTAATAAGGATGTAGTTAGACCCGAAAATAATCAATCCTTCATAAGAATGTTAGGGGTATGGTTAGGAAACAATCTAAAAGAAATGCTAGTTACAAATAGAGCAAAAGGAATAGTATGGCAGGCTACATTGGCTCTTCAGAAAAAGTATATTATGATAGCCAATGTGCTTACATTAATAATATGTTCCTTTTACCGAAGCTAAGATACATGCTCCAGGTCTCCAAATTATCACCTGAGAACCTGAAGAAAATACAACAGCCTTTTCTGAAGCTCGTTAAATACAAAATTGGAGTTAAAAGGTCTATAGGTAACTTTGTTATCACATACAAGGACCTCAGTAGTTGTCGATGCCTCGACCATGAGTTGGCAGCTAGGCAAATTGTAGTATTATATAAGCAAGTGAATCAAGAAGATTCTTAGTCTGGCCTCGCAAGAATTAGAATTAAACAGGGGTACCTCAACGCCGGTTTAACAAAAGAAATAGAAGATAATGCTACTATGCAAGATCTGTATAGATTGTGGAAAAGTAATTTGTCATGCCTGGTTTTACTTAAAGCAAAGAAGCTAGAGCTGAACTTTCATTTCAATAATAAGAAATAGAACCTTGCAAAGTCAGGTATTACAATTAAAGCTCTGTTAAAAAAGTCAGATGCATTAGACCTAAATAAAGAGCTCAAAAAACACAACATCTTCTATCTTAATCAACTTATCACCAAAGATAGAAAAAGCCTAATAACATGGCAGCAACTAATGTTAGCACAGAGTTCTAGTAGAAAAAGAAGGAAAGCAAAATGGCTTGCTATAGTTGAAAAGGAAGTTCTTCAAAACTACAGGGCAAGAGTATTAAAAAGAGAGTTTATAGTTCGCTTACAAGAAATTCCAAGGCTTGCTATGAATTGGAATTTAATTTCTAATGATGATAGACGCAAAGAGTAGATATGGCTTCAAGACAAGAAGAATCTAGGTAAAGTGCACAGAGTTATCAGGAAGGGAGAGAAAAGAGTTCTCGCAGAGTATAAGGGTCATAGTATAAATTTAGAAAGCAGTGAAATATCACTTTTGGAATGTAACTACCAAGACAAACAAAGTAACAAGAAGCTCAAGTGTATGAAATGGGTACGTAAAGAAGCCATTATCACCCAGCTCCCGAGACCAACATTTAAATTAAACAAAAGAATAGTCCCTGTATTTGAGGATTTTATAGAGAAAAGATGTGAAATTAACAAAGGAACTTGTCTCAAAAGCAGGTAAAGAATTGGTGCAGTTAAAACCAGTAGAGCAAAGAGAACTGGAGATATTGGATAAACAGAGATTTGAACCGGTTTTAAGAGATTTATTAGATGAACAGATTAGATTCAATCTAGGTCAAAAGAAGAGTGAGTTTATCTTTTATATGGATGCTTATTTATTTAAAGAGGAGGGTATCTCAGTTATGGGAGCAGGTTGGTTATAGACAGATAGCGAAAGATCAAGAACTGTTTTGAAGGGTTTTGCAAATTAGAAAACTGGCCTTCGTCTTCGAAGCCAGAATTAGTAGCTATTTGGCTAGTTTTTTTAACGGTCCTTTTTAATAGTATAGTCTTAATTCATACAAATAGTGCTATTGCAATTGAATATATAAAAGGTGGGAAAAGATACCTAGATGCAATCTTGAGATGGTATAAAGTTAAGAACTATGATGTACAAATAAAGATTCAGAACCTAATATGAATGAAGCAGATTAAACTAGAGCTTATTAAAGTCAAAAGCCATGACAACAATCTCTAGAATGATAGGACAGACTTTCTTGCAAAGAAGGGAGCCAGACAGGGTATGATGGTAGATATTATGCCAGAAACGAATAACTGGTTAACATGCAGCCTTAGTTGGAAAAATTACGTAATGGAAACGAGAATAAGGTCTTTTATTAAAAGAATACAAAATACCCAAATCGGTGCAAAATGGAAGGCCTCGGGTATTTACAAAAATCTAGAGTGAGAAGAAGATAGTAAGGAGCTATTCTATTGGCAGTTATTTTGGTTGCACCTAAGGGAACAACTATCAGGAGTAAATGTAACTCAATGGCAAGAGGTAAACGTTTATCATTTTGGTTGAAAGTTTTGTATAATGAGCTACTATTATTAGAAAGACGAAAACCAGAAATATACAAGGATACCAGTTGTAAGCAGTGCAGTGAAAACGTGCTAGAAACTCTTAAACACCTTGCGGTTTGCAAGAGCCTGAGGGCAACATGGCAGAATATTGAAACAGTGTCCTCAGAGGTTGCTTGGAAGGAACTTTCAATGGAAGAAAGAAGTCTGGTGTTTTTAAGAGACTTCAAGAAGATTCTTTTTAGTATGAAGCTCAGTGATAGGAAGAAAGCTTTCCTTAGAGTGCATCTAGCAAAGAGGCTGCTTCCAGAAAGTATCTTTAAAGATTTGGAGATTAGAGGAATTAGATGAAGAAATTTTAGGATCTGTATCAAGATTTTTCTTTTTTCAATACGGAATGGCTTCTATGATTTTATTTGGAGAAAAAGGTGTACAAGAGTTGCGGAATAGAAAAAAAGAACAGGAATTACAAGAAGCATAAAAAGGTCTGGTCCTTTGGGCAATGACAAAAAGAAGAATGCTGCAGCGTTGAGTGGTCCAAAGCGAAGCGTCACTAGTGAAGGAAATACCAAAGCATCAAAAAGAAGAGAAGTTGACTCTTTTTGGGCAAAGGTGATAGAGGAGTATATTAAAGTAGTTTCAAGCCACTATGGTTTGGTTCTTGACGGAGCTGACACAGAAACCTGGCTTACCCATAAGCCAGTGCGATAGCACAGGTCAAAAACCAATATATCGGGTACCTATCGGGTACCATATTACTATAATTGAAAAATATATAAAATACTACATATCGGTGACCTACCATACATATATTATATAGTTTGGATATATCGGGTACCCGATGTGTATATGTAATAAAAATAATTTTTAAATCTACATATATTATATTCTAAATCATTGTTTACAATGCAGATATTCTATATATTCAAAAAAATTTATCCTTTACAGTCAAAATCATAAGTGTCCCCCCCTCTAACTTTTTAAATTAAAAAGATACAGCTTTGAAACTTTCACAGTAAATAGTACACAATAAATATATATCAGTGAATTTTTTTCATGATTTTTTAATTACTACAACTAAAGTTAGATGAGAGCCAACTTTTTGATTGATTTTTTTTTAAAAAAATAAAAAAAACAATTGAAATTAATCAAAAATTAATAAAAAATTAGGATCAAAATCAAAAATTTCAAAAATTTAGTATGTTAAAATTCAAGCATTTTTATAGTAGTGACAAAAAATTTGAGTCGATTTGATGAGATAGTTGTTGAGAAATTAATTTTTGAATTTTAAATTTAAGTATTAGAAAGTATCATA
>QKWP01000782.1:68790-87853 GCA_003550325.1 Gigaspora rosea
TTTTTTTTTCGTCTTTATTTTAATTTTTTTTAATTATTATTTTTTTTATTAATAATTTTTATTTTTTAAATATATTTTTTTATTAATTATTATCATATTATTTTTATTTTTCGGTTCTACAATAGATCTAAATTAGATTATCGCGTGATCATTTTTTTTTTTATTTATATATTTATTTTTTTTCTGCCTTTTTTATTTAGTCCTTTTTTTTATATATTTTTTTTTTCGTCTTTTTCCTTTTTTCTTTTTTTTTAAATAATAATAAGAATAATAATAATAATATCATTATTATTATAATTTTGAAGTTTTTTTTTAATAACTTATATATTTTATTTAATTTATTTTCCCCGTTACACTTTTTAGGAACCTTTCTTTGTTGTTGGTGCCGACTTCTCGGTTTCTTTTCCTCAACCTTTCAGACATTCTCGGCTGTTACAATTTGTTTAATTTTATTGGGGGTTGGGCGGGCTATGTCTCCAGCAGCAAACAAGCTTGAAAGAACATCCTACTGGGCGAAAGTAAACCCAAAAGAAAAAAGTAGAGGTTTCTGTCAGTTTTTATTTTTCTTTCTTCGGAACTTCTATTGCTAGTTGTTCGTTGATGGCGCAACTTCTTTCGCCATGACCCTGAGCTATACATAGATAGGTCACTATTTGCTTTTGCTTATTTTTGACTATTTTTTTGTAGATTTTTTCTATATTTAGTAATATTAATGCTTATTTTTGACTATTTTTCTATAGATCTTTTCTATTTTTAGTAATTTTTTAAAATAGTTAGCTGTTTATAGATTGCTCGGGGTCCTATTTCGCCACTATTGGTGTCGACTATTTTGGTATGTACATTTTTTCGTTGTTGGCGTCGTTAGTTAGTATTGTGTTTTAGTTCGAATACTAACCTTTTTTTAGGTTCTTTAGGTAACAGTTTCGTATTTCGGTGTTGGAGTCGTTAGTCGGTGCTTCGTTGTTGGTGTTGACCATTTCGGTGTATTATTCATCGCTAGCGGCATTGTTGTTTTTTCTTTTTCGTCATATTTTTGTTGACGCGCCCTAATTTTAAAAACTACTCTTTAGTTTTTCTCTTTTTTAGGTTCTTCGAGTGATTTCAACGTTGCTTCGGGTGCAATTTAGAGATTTCGCTTTGGGTGCATATTTGTTTTTTTGGACTTTCTTGTATGACTACGTGGTGTCTTGTCGCCGATTTCGACATTACTTCGGGTGTGTTTCAGGCTTCTTGTCATAGATTTCGTTTTGGGAGCCCTGGTAGTTTTCTTGTGTGTTCTCTGTGCGAGTTCATGGTTGTCTCAGGTGGTTTGTCGCCGATTTCAATGTTGCTTGGTGCGTTTTGGAATGTCTTGTAGATTTTACCTTGTTAGTTTTCTTAATTAATATATATGTAGTTGCTGATACTGTGAATAGCAAATTGGCAATTTGCTAGCATATATATTAATTGAATTTAAAATCTATATATAATTGTAGACGGTGTAAATATAAGTAGTAAAACCTCTGGCAAGCTCTAGCCATACAAATGTAATGGATAACTATCTTGCTAAGTCTGCTGGCTTATATTTTTTATATGTCTTTATCTTCCGGCTCACTATGAGATCATTGATCTTAAATTCTTTTATATTTTATATTTTATTTTTAATTAATATATATATAGTTGCTAATATTGTGAATACAGTAACAAATTGGCAATTTGAAATTATTACTTTTAGGGTTAGAGTTAGGCATATTAGTTAGCATTAGATTTTTTTTAGTATAAATTATGTGATTAAGATTAGTTTGTTGGATTCTTGTTAATTTTGTATTAATTGTATAATTGTATTAGTTAAAAGCAAATGCTTAAAATGTTCATTATCTATATTATATAAATAAAAAATTTTAAATGACTTAATTAGTATATATATTTTTAATAAATTAAAATAAAGTAGTAATATTACCATTATAATATTATTACAGAGCGATATATACCTGATATTTATATGGCATATATTCTATATGTGTACTATATGTGTCCGACATGTGTCCGATATTCTATATGAAACTACACATATTGGGTATCCTATAATATATACCGAGTATATGATGCATTACAGAATTTATATATGCGATATATATACGGCATGTGTACGGCATGTGTACTATATATATACTATATATGTCCGGCATGTGTCCGATATGCGACATTAGTCGGGTACATATCGGGTATGTGTATTATCTTATACATATCGGTGACATATCGTCTACATATACAATACATTATAGTTATTGTATGGATATGTGTGTGTAAGTTAGTTACACACCAGTTCATATGAAAGCACGTGGCCGAAGGCCACGTGATTGAATATGAATCGGTGTTTAACTAACTTATAAATACATATCCATATAATAACTATATTATCATATGGGTCTGACGTAACAACCAGTGCGTCACTTAACAATAATAATAATTAAACTATAAAAAAAACTTTCGTATTGAATAAACCTTCGCTGCCCAACAATTGCAATTTAAAAAAAAACATTAACAAATTACAATATTAAAAAACAACCAACTAATTGATGTCTTCATTTCTGCCAATTACAATTTATTTACTCCAGCCAATTACAATATTAAAAAACACACGACTAATTAGTTTCATTCTAGTCAATTATAATTTTTTTAAAAATCTTCGTCCAAGCTATTTATAATATTAAAAAGATACACAATTAATTGAAGTCTTTGTTCCAACCATTTAAATTTTTTTTTAAAAAAAAAACACATTTAACTACTTGTAAAAAAAACAAAAAATTTATAATATATCTTCGGCATCCAATCTATTACTATTATAAAAAAAATACCCAGTTAGATAAAAACTTTTGCCCAATCTATTACAATTATAAAAAAATACCCAATAATAAAAGTCTTCACCTAATCTATTACAATTATAAAAAAATACCCAAATAATAAAAGTCTTCGCTTAATCTATTGCAATTATAAAAAACACCCAGATAATAAAAGTCTTCGCCCAATCTATTGCAATTATAAAAAATACCCAGATAATAAAAGTCTTTACCCAATCTATTACAATTATAAAAGAATACTCAGCTAATAAAAGTTTTCGCCCAATCTATTACAATTATAAAAATACCCAGTTAATAAAAGTCTTCACCCAATCTATTACAATTATAAAAAATACACAGTTAAACAAAAGTCTTTGTCCAATTATAAAAAAATACCA
Source organism: Gigaspora rosea (assembly GCA_003550325.1). NCBI lineage: Eukaryota > Fungi > Glomeromycota > Glomeromycetes > Diversisporales > Gigasporaceae > Gigaspora > Gigaspora rosea. The sequence continues at coordinate 72,008 of QKWP01000782.1, forward strand.
AACTCACATATTGATATATAGTTTTATAGCAAAAACCGAATTCAGTTTTTGTTTATAAAATAACTAAATTCACACCGGTCTATATAAAAATCATATGTCACATGATTTTCATATAAACCCGTACGATAAGCTTTCAAAAAAAGCACGGGTTGTTACATAAGACCCATACGATAAATATCAGGTACCCGATATTATACCGATGTGTACAATTTTGACCTGTGCAGGTTGCATCTAGGTACTTACAAAGCAATCGGATGATGCCGGGCTTTTTATTTGTAGTATAGTAAATTGTAATATTGCATTAAGTATTATAATAGTATTATATAAAATAAAGCTCCGATGAGACTGTCAAAGCCTAAAAAAAAAAAAAAAATATATATATATCTATTTATATAATTTATATTTATTAATTATATATGGTATTAAATACAATTGTAATTTTATTTTTTCTATTTACTGTAATGCATACTAATTTTTATTCAAATCAAAATCTTACCCAATTTTTAACAAACGCCAATCCTATCCAATACTTAGCTTTAACCCTATTTTTAACTAAGCTACCAATTCGAACCAATTCTTTAACTCTAACCCTATTTCAACAAAAACACTAATCTAATCTAAACCCAATCTCTAACCCTAACCCTATTTTAAATAAACACTAATTTTTTACCCCTCTCACCCTTTTAACTCTCTCTCCCTTTTACCACTCTCTCTTTTTTACCTGCTGGGTTACTATTATAGCCCAGATTTTCATTAGCACATTTCAAATATAATATTTATAAAAATAGGTTTTATTTTTTAGTGCACCTGCACTGCAGTGCACCTTCACGTGACCATAGTATATATATACATTTTATTATATATTTATTTATATATACTAAAAATAACTATTTTATACTAAAACTCCTTTAACCCTAACTACTAACCTCGATCATTACCCTAACCCTAACCCTAACCAAACCGATTAGTATGAGACACCCTAACTCTAACCAAAACGAAAAACAAGATTAGTACGAGACATCTAACCCTAACTCTAACCAAAACGAAAAACAAGATTAGTACGAGACATGCATATCTTTCAATCAAATTATACTGTATATATTACAACTGTATCCTATTTTTACGTATGTACGTATCATTTAAATAAAAGAGCATAAATTCAATTCGATTAAGCAAGATACAACTATTGCATACATATTACAATTCAATTTTGATGTTGATCTATAGACTTTTTAGGGCATCTAACAATGTTGTGACCCGATTCTTTGCAGTAACTACAAAGATTAGGACCACGCTTTCGCTTACTATTATTATGATTTGAACCATGCTTTCACTTACCATTATTATGTGTCAAGTGCTTGTTTATCTTATCATTATCTTTGTAATGACTAACTGATTTTGGCCTACCCTTAGTAGCGACCTTGAGTGTATTTCTGAGCTGAACACTTGAAAATATATTTTCTTTGTCGGATCCGTCTTCTAATACATTTTCATTGTCCGAGACATCTTCTAAAACATTTTCTTTGTCAGAGTTATCTTTTAAAGCATTTTCTTCGTCAGAGCTATCTTCTAAATTGGCCGTGCTTGCTTGGATAATAGGGATGTTAATGGTGTATAATACTCCGGAGTAACTTAGGAGTATAAGCCACTCCATACCAGCGTGATTTAGGCATTACTCCACTCCGGCTTATTATGATATACCTAAAAGAAGTAAATCACTTTAGAGTAATACTATTAATGTAAAATAGTTTATACTCTGGAGCCACTATTATATCAACTGTAAAGTGGTTTATACACTGGAGTAACTATTATATAAATATAAAATCCTATACTATAAATATATAAATTTACTCTAGATTATATACCGGATTATACTTTGGGTTATACTTCAGAGTATGCCCCGACTTATATATTTGGCTTATAATAGATTAATACTTCAGTGTTTAATTATAGAGTTTGCTTTAAGGTGGTGTACTCTAGTGTGGTATGGTTTTGGGTATTACTCTGGTAAAGTACGCTCCACACCACCCTGGAGCACTCCATTAACATCCCTATTGGATAAGTTCCCTTTTACGGTTATGCATTTCACCCAAATAATTTTTAATCATTTGAATAAACTCATGATCTTAATATAGTAAGCATTTGTCAGTTGCAGTATGTACTAAACCCCACACTTTTCTATAAAACAACTGTTCTTTTACAAAATCATCATTTGTCATTATGTCATCTTGCTCATATGTATTACAATTTGGCAAAGGCAATTTATTATAATTTGCTTGCACATTATCATTATTGTTATCCATAAAACGTTGCCCAAAATATTCATGTTCATTCAATGCATTACTGCGATTATTTCAAGGAATCCATCGAATATTAATTAACTTCATACTAAACCGTGCTGTCTTTGTAATATTCAAGAGATGAAAATAGTGCTGACATACAAGTCCTAACTTTTGTTGCAATAAGCATGTACAATAATATGATCCATCTACAAGGCAAAAAATTACATGATTTATATTGCATCCAGTAATTCGAGAAATTTTCCAAATTTCTACAATATTAATGCAGTGCAATTGATGCAAAAGAAGCCGTGCACATGCAAGAACACTATCCGGTTCATCCTTAAAATTATCACTTTCGGATGGTTCAACTTCAAGTGTATTTTTCGATCTCTTCAATACTAGAATGCTATGCCATATAGTAAACGCATTCTTTCATTTGATTGATTGTGAATTGTATAACTTTTGGGCTTAGATAGCGTGTAACAACTGCTTCTATTGTTAGAAAAATTGTTATACGATTCATAGTTAAAGGAACGTTGATCATATCGTATTGTTTTTCAATAGCTCTAGATTCAACACGATCCAAAAGAACCTTGGCAAGGTCGCAAAGAGATGTATTGCTGCTTTCAAGGACACGCTTAATGCATGCATTTTCACTCTCAACAAATGAAGTTAATTCAATCCCCAGTGTGAACAATATCGGCATAAATTCTCTTGCCCAAAATCTACGTCTTTCATATTAGTATCTTTTTAGATATTGGTTTGACGCTTAATACTTCTTTATCAATTTACTCCAATAATGATTAAAAATTTCAGGTGTATTTCCATTACGACACTTCCAAAAATCTAAATAAAATGCATCAAACTCTGTACCCAGCTTACCACGAAGCATTTTTTTAAGATTCTCTTTGAGATGCCATATGCAGGTAAGATGATGACTAGTTGGGTATTCAATCATTATAGCACGCTCCATAGCAGGGTCACCATCAGTAATTATTACACCAGGTACTTGCCCCCTTGTTGCTTTTTTTGTTATACTCAAAACCCATTGATACGACTTGGTAGTTTTATCGCTTAAAAGGGCCTGCGCAACAATCTGAGATCTCATATCATCATCACGAACTACAAAAAGTGACAATGGCATACGATAACGATTCGTTTTTGCTGTATTGTCATGCCCGACCAATTGACCAAATTCGTACCATGATATAATCTGGTCTGGGCTCATCCAAAAAAGCCCGGTAAGTGTATTCGTTCCTACCTCCCATGTAACTTCTACAACCCATCTGGGATCTTGACGTTGTTTGCCTAATAGTTCTTCATAAAGTTTTGATGCATCACCTTCGTTAACTTGTACTGATGGTTTATGCTTTCTAATTTCCTTATATAGATCCTTGGAGAAAATGGGACAAGAAGGATATTTTTCTTTTAGAACTTTTCTAATCAAAGTTGCGCCAAAATGACACTGTTTCACATAGAATTCGACATCTTCTTGCATTTCCTTTGTGAACACATTCCTTTCAAATTGGAGTGCTTCAGGGCACATCTCATGGTTATGTTTATTTTTCAATATTGTTACATAGACATAGTTGTTTGGGTTTTGCTTAAACAGCCATGAAAGGTTTACATACCATTGGTATTCTAATTTAACTGACTTTCCAGCTTTTGTAGGGTTTGTTGACTGGTATCAACCAGAGTAGCGACAAAGAACGGTCCTTTTCCTCATAATCTTCTTGTCTCCCGTTTCAATCATAGTACTACGACCCAATTTTATTTTGAACCCCTTGAAGTCAGCATATCGTCGTATGTATTGTTCAGCATCATCAAAATCTAGAAATGACCTCCCTTCTCTTATTGTAACTGTCACAATATTTATAGAGAGTTCTCTCACATCTGCATTACCATGACATACTTCTTCGAAGTATTCTTCCACATTTATTTTATTATCATCCATGGTGTCATTTGAACTTATTTCGTTGCATTCGATATCGTTCATGTTATTGTTTACTCCTTCTCTTATTATAACCGTCTCAATATTTGTAGAGGGTTCTCCTACATCTGCATATTCTTCTTCGAAGTATTCTTCCACGTTTATTTCTGAACTTATTTTGTTGTAGTTGATATTGTTCATGTTATTGTTTACTATACTAACGAATTTTATTGGCTTAGGAAAGAGAAGTAAATAAGTTAAAATCAAAATAATTTTTTTATTTATATAATTTGTATTATGATGTCTTCGTCATAGCTGAGTTTAAAATTAAAATTGGTTTGATCTGTGTTACGTGAGGGGTGCACTGCAGTGCACTATGCATCAAATAATAAAACCCTATAAAAATTATTCCATTAGCATTCTTTTAAATATACCTATTTTGCCATTTAGTGGTTTTCAAATATAACTTTTTTTTTCAATATCTACTTTTCAAATATAACCTTTTTTAAAAAACTGGCCTCTATTAGCTATTTTTCAAATATGACATCACATAGATTATTCGGGATCCTGGTTGGAGCAAAGCATTGCTGTGTAACTGGGAACTAATCAAGGGGCAGCGATATTACAGTATTATGCGAAAAAAAAATTTAAATTAAAATTAATAATTTATAATAAAAATTAAATAAAAAAAAAAGTTAAAATAAATAAAATAAAGAAAAAATAAATAAAAGTAAAAATTAAAAATAAGCATTAAAAGATAAAAAACATAAAAAAAAATATCAAAAAAAGAAAAAGTTAAAACAATTAAAATTAAAATAAAATAAAAAAATACAGTTTTACTAAATCACACCACTGGTGTTCAACGCCAGTATCGGAAATTAGATATCACCCCAGTATTGCCATTAAAAATTCACCCCCACGTGATCAGTACCAAAATTCTTTCAAGTCCGTTTATGTTAGGTTAGGGTAGGGTGAGTGCTCAGTTAGGGTTTGGGTTTAGGTTGTTATATAGTAAAATCGCTCAAGAAACTACTGTACTTTTTTTAACTAAAAAAGTTTTTCTTATGCAAACTTTTGAGAAATAAGCTTTTTTTGACAATTGAATTTTCCTGATCGTGTTACGTTACACCAAAGTATGACACATGATTTTCCGACCTACTTTCCGATGATGTTCCGATCTAATTTCCGACACTGGCGTTGAACGCCAGTGGTGTGCTTTAGTAAAACCCGTATTCAAAATATTTATATATTTTATAATTAAAAATTTTTTTTATTTCAAATCTGTGCTTTATTTGAATTTTAACAGAACTCAATTATTACGTTGTTTTATTTTTGATTACAAAAGTTTTTTTCCAAATTTAAACTAATAAAACCTGAAATATTATTTAAAATTTTTAATTTATTTTAAAATTATTAAAAGATTTTATAATAAAAATCTTTTTAAAAAATTTATTAGTGTAATTAATTACTTTTAAAAATTTTTTATTATAAAATCACTTGATACTCGGACATACTTGATCAAGTCGAACATCAAATCAGCTACGCAGCTACGATATACATACGTACGTATATAAACGTATATAATGATAACGATTGATACCCGACTTGATCAAGTATTGAGTATCAAGTTTTTGCTTGAACTAGTTTATAAAAGTGTTATTAAAATTAATATTTTATACGTATAATAATTTTAATGAATTAATATATATATATATATACATACTTAATACGTATAAAAACTCTTTGGCTAAACTAACATCTGAATACAATTTTATTGAAAAGTATCGGATATAACTAATTGTCTTTAACTTAGCAAACAAATTTGTTTTAGATTAAAAAATACAATAACTATTTTAATACTTTACATATGTAATTACATAATTATATAACTTTTTGGACATTTTTTTTATCAAAAAGTCAAAATTAAATCATTTATAATAACAGAACACAAAAATGATATGGTATATATTACTGAACCAGACTTCTAGTTGCCAATCATCATATGATGATAAAATTTGATGGTGGCTCGGAGGTAATTTGGCGAAAACTTCGCTTCTCACTAATACGCACCTAATGACCAAAAATATTAAAAAATATTAATAATTTAATATATAATTGATATATTTTTAAACCCTTATCTTAAATTAAAAAAAAAAAAAAATCTAAAAATAATCAATGCCTTTTTTAGAAAATATCGACCGATTTAATTTGTGTAATTAATTTTGTGAGCCATCTTTTTTCTTTTTGTATAACAGTCAAAGAAAAGACCCCTAACGGCTATGAAAAACCGGATTTATCATACCACACTAGTGCAGTAGAAAATTTGCAAATGGTTAAATAATTTTGTTAAAAAAAGGTACAATAATCTTTATTACGTGTTACAGTAAACAAAGAATGTTTAAATTCAAACAGTAAAGATTTCTTTTTGTTAAGGTTTAATCATTTCAGTCAGATGAATTAGTTTTAGCCACAACAAAATCAGTACGTAACGAACAACAACAAGTCACGAACATTTGATATTATAGATAATGAATGAATAAAAAGAAATGCGTGTTATAAACATGGCTTAAGTTACGCTTTATGCTCAAGCATAATGATTACTTATCTATTCGTATCTATTTACACGTTCGTATGCATGCAATATTATGTTTTGTTAGTTGCATCAAGATGGTTTAATTTCTTTATGCCGTACTACATCGCATTTTTCGTTGCCAGCATAAAAAGTACCTAAAAAGTTCGAGTAAAATTTAATGTCACCTTACTATTTTGGGACACGTAACTCATAAAATGCATGAAAAAGAAATTAAAGGGCATTCTCAGAAGGATTTCCGAAAATGTTTCAGGTACCCCTATTTTTTTTGAAAATCTACATTTAAGATTCTATCTAGACTTTATAGTTCTAACGAAAATGCGAATTTTTAAATTAATTTTCAAATTATAAATATTTTTTATTATATAATAAATATTTTAATTCTCTTTTGTTAGTTCAATATAAAATATATAACTTTTATTTAGTATTCATTTAATAATTTTTCTGGCATCTCTTTAAAGGCGATTTTTTAAGAATGTGATTAATGAAATTAACATTTTTAATATGACTCTTAGATCTATGATTTTTTAGACGCACCATTTTCGTATAAAAATTCTTTAAGAATGATGTACTGAGATGTTTTAACGCAATTATTCGTAGTAATGCTTCCAAGAATAAAATCACCGGATAGTTCTTTCAATCTTTAAAGGGGGTATTTATGCGTCTAGAAAATTCTTACCTAGAAAATAGGTTTTAGTAGTATATATAGTATATATAGTATATATAGTATATAGTATATATAGTATATAGTATATAAATTGCATCATTCATTGTCTTATCTGTTATGAATAAAATAATTACATAAAAAAAAAAGGACATAACTAAATGTATGTTTTGTTTTTCTGTAGTGATACGTGTAAATTCGGGTTTAAAATGTGGATAATAACGAATGTAGTGTATAAATTAAATGATTATATAATTGAAACTAACTTATAAGGACAACTAAAAAACGGAAATGCATTTTAAAAAAAAATTAAACTTTTCCTTTCGAACGCCACATACAGAAAAGTCGATGAACTTTCGGAGCTTAGGACTGCCACGGTGGCTATAAAATGACAAAATTCAATAAAAATAACATTTCTCAAAACAAATAAAAAAAAAAAAAAAAGAAAACTTTATAAACTTTATATAAACTTTATATAGATTTCATAATCTCTAAAAATGTCTGCTAATAAACAGACAAATTCTCGTGATTCAGGAGTCTTTTTTGACCTTGACTTTGATCTTGACATTAACGTTGAAGAAAAATTTAGTACACCTTATAGTAATTATCTGGGACTTAATATCCCGGTAAAAAAATCGATCTGTAAAGAACTCGATGACGAATCACTTTTCTTTATTTATCCTTTAGAAGTGGTTTTACCTCCAAAAATACCACCGGATACAAATGTTCCTTTTTCTTTTTATCTTGGCTTAGACTCTCAAAAAACAACTAAACGCGAACATAGGAGATCAAAACGCATTACATCTTTTTATTTTGTCGATTTAAATTCATCACACAATAATGACATTCGACCTATGGATGAGACGTTCACACCAAAAGCGGGATGACATAATTACATTACAAAAAAATATCATCAAATATTAAGTGAGGTTAGTTTATCTAAATTTTGTTCTTTTAAATCGTTTACAGTAAAATCGATTTATGTTAAATTCAAATCCCTTTTTTTTCAACAGATTTACGTGTGTAAATTTCATTTTCAACTACATATTGTATAGGACTAGGATGGTCAATCTCTTAAATGGTCAACTTGAAATCATCAACTTGATAAACTATCGTGCTTCGCGGACTAAAATACCCCTTTACAAAAAAAAAAAAAGAGGGTTAACGCTATACCACAAGTTCTATCAATTCTATCAATTCTGACACACCAACTAGTTCGTCATGACGATCGCTGCGAACTAGACGATCATACTAGTATACTTTGTATTAATAACGCAAATCTATTAAGAATAATAGTTAAGGGTGGCTTAAATGTATTTAGTATAATATTTAACTAAATTAACATGAATTTTTATTAATGATGAACTCGAAAACAAGTATTTTTACTTGATAACTCTATAATAGAGTAAGAGTTTCGATAACAAGTTTTTACTTTGTAACTTGTGTGAGCGAGAGTTGACTTGAGAAGTTGTCACAATGAACACTGGTGTACACAAACAAGCGGATTGTCACGTGATGTGTGCAAATAAATCTTAGCCACTAAACTGGTTTAAAGAATTGCCATATACCAGGAAACACGTTTTCACATGCTTTATTTAATAAATTCCCACGTTATTGTTGTTTATTGAGGATACCCAAAGGCAGATGCAGGTGAATTAATTTCATAAATTCATCAACTGATTATAGTTGGTAGTTGGTTCCATAGTTGGTTCTCGTGGAAATTAAAAAAAAAAAATTATACAATATACGTTAATAATAAATTCATCTACAGATCTATGCATGACGATTAAATAAGATCGTAGTCAAGTTGTCTCTCATCTAGGTGATTTTAAACGTGTATAGTTAAACACTAATCGCCATTTCATCATACGACGGGTAGCAATCTTTCGTAGTATGATTTACTTTGCTAGAAAGTCTAAAAACTATTATCGTTACCAGAAGAATTTAATTTGTCCTAAATTCTATAAAACTCTAAAAGTTTATTTATTACAAGTCTTATTTTGCCGACAAGTATGTAATAGAAGTAATAGACCTGTTTGATTGCCTTTACAACTGGTTTTACTAACGAGGCTATAACACAAAACTTGATTTGCCGTCATCCTGTCAGGCTACTTCCCCACATACAGACATATGGAACTCACGTTTTACGCGACTGTTGTACACCCCGATCCATGTTGTAGAGTTTGGAACCGATTTTATTTTTCTTATCAAATTCCGCAATTACTGAATTATGTTAAGATCGATTGAAACCGGTTTTTAACAATAAAACCGATTCCAAACTCTCTCATGTCGAATTCGAAACTAAAGCCGCTCTGATTATAGGTGCAGAAATACTGTATGGCCCGATGATCTTATGCACTGGTGTAACATCCCAACCGATATCAGATATGTCAAAAAAGCTACAAACTGACGTCTGTAAATATATGCCGTAATATCTGATATTGACTTAAATTGTAACTTTCAGATATGCATTATAATATCCGATGATACCAATCATTCGATATGAAATTTTAAAGTGATTTATTAATAAAAACCTTTTTGACATAATGAATTTTTACTAATAGAACGGGTCGCTTTACTAAAGTAACTTATTGTCCTTTATTAAATTTTATTTATTAAAACATCGACTTGTATATTTTGTTAGATATATCAAATGCTGTCTATTACGACATACGCTGTTATGACGTACGTAACTGTTTTTGACGTACGTACGTACGTAAAATACGTCATCAATTTTCTGTATCTTTACGCCCGAAACTTTATACCATGTGATTTATATACTTCTTCTGCGTACTACTATTAATTTCTGATTTAATTTGTTGTATGTATACGAATGTATACAAACGAGATTTCTGGTTGTTGAAATTTACTTTATTCCGTATTGCGAAATCTCAAATTACATAAGAGGTAACTTTATATATAACTTAATATATTCTCTATTCACTATAGTAAATTTGCCTCAATGATGAATATCTCCTTCAGTTTATTAGGCACCAAGAATCCAAACAAAAAATATTTATTGCACTTTTTAAAATTTTATTTTATAAAAATAAAAATTTTATTTCATAATAATTTTTTTTTATATTTCATAGAAATGATTTTTTTTATTCATTAAAAATAATTTTTTATTTCATAAAAAAAAAAAAAATAAAAAAAAAATAAATTAATCGAAATAATTAAAGGCCTAATGTTAATAATAAAGATTTACACGTAAGATACAGGGATAAATTTCGAATATTTAAGATACAGGGATAAATTTCGAATATATAGATATAGTATTGACATAATACTTGACATAGTATTTAACATAGTCATTGTTACTATCTAAGTAACGAAAAGAGTGTGATGAATAAATATTTTTGGATAGTCATGAACCAATTTAACTATTCTTTTCCATTTTATCTTCCTATAATATAGGAAAAAAAAGTATAAAAGTAATATACAATATTAAAAGAATGATCAAATGTATATATACAAAGCATTAAGAGAATTATCAAACTTATAAATTAAAAAAACTTACGCCTTCGATTCTACTGGCTGCACCCTCTGCTTCCACTCGCTTATCGCCAATGGCTGAACCAATCTATAGGAGAGGTTTATTGATTAATTTTTTTTTGGAATTTATATTTATATAAACGAACAATTAATTAATAATAATTAATAATAATAATTAGTTAATTAATATTTACTTGTTCTTTTACTGATCCCTTAACCCTGGTGCCAGCACCGCCAATGTAATCAGACATTTTGGCTGCCTCTAATTCTTCATTTCCCTTTCTACGTTGTTCAGCACCTGATTTTTCCAGTTCGGTATGTCCAATTGCGGATCCAATTGTTTCCTTAACGGCACCAGCGGCAGCGTTATAATTTCCGGTAAGTTTTGAAGGTGCATCTTGAGAAGCAGCATCATACTCTGCGTTGCCGCGGATTTGGGCAGCCTGACCAGAGGCTTTTAGGGATTCGCTACCAACCACGTTTCCAACTATTTAATTTGTTTTAGAAAATTAATTTCCGAAAAAAAAAAAATTTTTTTGAACATAAAAGCACTTTCAAGTTAGAATTCTAATTACGTGTTTCTTTGGCAGCGCCTGTATAGTAGTTAACGTTAGCGTTGACTTTGCTTGGTTCTTCAGACATTTTGATAAATATTTTTTTTGGTTAATGATTTTTTTGATTTCAATGATTTTTTGATTTCAATGATTTTTTTTGATGTTTTTGAAAGAAATCAATTCACCTTTTTATATATTTCTTGAAATGTTAATTTCGTCATTTTTACGTAAGATTAAACGTTATCAACAATTTTCGCGAATATTATGAATGTTCTTAATTATTCTATTTTCGAACATATATTGTCATGAGGTACTTAAAATTACGTATATAACGTCATTTTTTATTTCATTTCAATAATGACATAATTTTTAAAATTTATTAATGTCATTATGATGTAAATTGATGTATAACATCATGATTTGTAATTACCTATTTTAGACTATAAATTTGACAAAATTTTAAGATCTGCCAGAATTATACTGTAATTTGACTGAAATTAAAATTAGCTATTATTTATGATTAACGGTTAAACAATCCTGTAACAAGTTAATTGTTTTTATTAAATTATAATACGCATTGAATTTTGATTAATATTTTCTATTATACAATAAAATAAATCGAAAATGATCGATCTATGTGGAAAATTCTAATACAACTAATACAACTGTTAAACACTAAGAGAAAACTAGAATAGGACTACTTCAAGTTTAGATTTTTCATTCCTAGTTAAGGAAAATCAAATAAATCTGATTTTTAATTTTTGCCTTATTGGACTTAGCCCTTAATAATTTGATTGCACTGTGACAGACTAACATGACTTGGGGTTTCTTTGATCCAGAAACCCATAGATATCAAATTATACCATGTAGTCATGGACTGGGCTTGGATCTATTCAATTAAATATGGAATGGATCTGGATTTCGAAATATCCAATGCTTGTTGTTCACCCCCAATATGTTGCTATCACGTGATGTGCTTATAGTAAGGAAGAAAACAGGTGGGTTTTCATATAATGGCTAATGATTTCTTGTGATATTTAACCAATCAACTTACATAATTTATAGGAAGATTTTGTCGAATGAATTCATAATACAACTATACCAGAGAAACTTATATACTATTCCTGTATTCATTAATTATCCTTTAATATTTCACGGCCCCTAATGTTCTCCCATGAACATTTCTGATGATATTTTTATGATGACGCAATGCCATGAAAATATCAAAATTTTTCACGGCCATTACGTCATCAGTAAAAATTTTAGCCAGAAGGCATAGGAACCGTGAAATATATCAGATATTTCACGTGCGCTGTGAACATCACGTATTACCACGGCTTCGCCGTGCTAATCCATGATATTCACAACAGTCCATGAAACATCTATTACATATATAATTATTCGAAGAAATTATATTTTTAATAATTATTACTGCCTTTTTAGAGATGTTGCTATCTTCGAAATATATTATCAAATTTTTCTAGTTATTACTAGGCTAATGCGTGGCATTGTGAGACCGGAGCGAAAATATTTTAAAATTCAAATTTTTAAATAAAACTAATTATTTTAATATAATATATAATGGTTGTATATATTTAATAATATAGTATATAATATACATTATTTAAATCTAATTTGTTTATAAGTGTCTAGCTAATAATTTACTATAGCTTATACTAATAACGGTAATATTAAAAAATTAAAAATTATCGGTTTTAAAACGATTCAACTCATTAAAAAGACAAGGAATTGCTTGAAAATTTTTACAAAATGTCTACAAAGTTTCAAAAACAAATTTATGTTCGAATATTTTATGTTAATATGTAAATTTTAGGCGTCCAACTAATAGAATATGTAAATTTATTAAAAATTCGTACAATAAGTACAAACAAAAAAATCGTTGATAAAATTTGATCATAGTAAAATTACTAATACTCTGACATAGTTTTGGTCACTCCAGTAACACATGTATATACTTATTAAATACTTACTAAATTGGCTCCAATTTAAAGGAAAGAGGGTTTAGGCAGGCTTGTACATTCCTATATTATATGACAAAGGCTGAAATATAAGTTAATTAAATTAGGTGCGAAAAAGATCTATATATTTTTGATAGCGTGATCAGTAAAGTATTACCACAGTACTGTAAATTGGAAATTACTGTATATAAAAACTCGGGTCACTTACATTTCAACAGTTTTAAAAGCATATAAAAGACCCAGATCTTTATGCTATATTTTAAAGAGAAAAATGTTAAAAAGAACACATACTTGCGTAATCTACAGATCTATATATTTTAAAAAAGGCTGTATTTGAGTAATATATAAAACCTCGGATCACTTACATTTTAACAGTTTTAAAAAAGCATATAAAAGACCCAAATCTGTGAAATAGTATACTGTATTTAAAGAGAAAATGTTGCATACTTGCGTAGACTAATAAAATTATTTAATGGCAGGTTTGTTGGTTAATTTTTTTTTATTAGAGATTTTTTTTACGCGACATGCGTGCAGATGGACAAAAAATTTCCAAATTGTGGTTCTGATTTAATTTTATATAATTGATATAAAAAATCAAAAAAGTAATTTTTTTAGATCAAACCGCATCAAAAATGTAACTTTTATCACAATGCGTAAACACTAAACATCCGTCGCTATGCTTCAGCCAACTATTGTATTATTATTGTATAGATAATATTTGGGCAAAAGGGCTTAAATACTTCTACAATATAGTAATACTGTAATACTTTTTTAAAATTTTATTTCTTGTTAATCAAGTAAATATTATAAAACTTATAATATATTTAGTATTTTCTAAAATATTAAGATTTGTTTTTAAATTTTTATAATTTATTAACACTTTAAATTTTTTATAATTTTTTTAACTACATATAAAGCTAAAATTATGCTATAGAATATTCTTTTTCACTAATTAGACTAAACTTTTTAAATTTGTTTTAGATTCTAATAATTATATAAAAATATAGGGCATTATTTTATGGCGATGGGTCGCTATGGCGACCATATATGAATAGCCAATCAGAATTGAGCATGTGACTATATAATATGTTGCTTATTATTATCCAATAAATATTTCCTACAAACTTTCTAACTTTATAATAAAAAAATACAAAAGAAAATTTCCTAACCCTAAATATGATTGGCTGCTATATATAGGGTCGCCATGGCGATAGGTATCCATCTATAATTTACCAAAAATATAAATTAAGTTAAAATTTTTAGTAATTCTGTAGTATTTTTAGTATTAAAGTCTATAATTGAGCCCAAAGATAAATCTTGAAATTATAATAAATGAAAATTTTTTATAAAAATATAAATTAAATTTGTACAAAATAATTCTATTTAATACTATAAATACTGTACTGTAATTTAAAACTAATTGAATGTAATTTTTATTTCAAATTAATAAACTAAAAACTAATTTATTTTTTATCTTCTTTTTTACAGTACAGGACAGTAAAAGACATCCAATCTATACATATAAACGGCAATTTTGGGTGCTTATATAATCAATTCTGATTGGCTAATTTTGTGCAATTGATTTTAATTGGCTAAAAAACCTATATATATATTTTTTTTTATATTAAACGCTAATTTTTTAAACTCATATAAACTTTAATGTCTTATAACTTCTTTAAAATTAAAAATAAGAAAAATTCCTCTAACAGAAATGTTGTTTATCTAAAAATCTATCAATTTGTCAAAGGGGTTTTTGATTTAATTTTTTTTAAAAAAGTTATAACAATTTAAAGTTTTACTAATAACAAGTGGATAGTTTTTACTGTTCAGTACTATAGATTAAATAAATCAAAAGGCTTTAAAATTTACACAATCAAATAATATTTAGAAAATTATACTTATTTTATATTTGTATATGAGTACCCTATAAGATCTAGTATAATATGAAATTAAAACAATAAATTAATTCGTTAGTTTAGGGTTAGAGTAGGACCCCGAAATATACATAGATAGGTCAGGTTAATTATAGGGTTACTAAAAAAAGAAAGATTTGCAGAAAAAACTTCAAAAATAAGCAAAAAAATTACTATAAATAGGGGATGGCTAAAGCGGTGCAGAATCATGTGATCGAGAGAAAAATTTTTATTGGCCGGATGAAACGATAATCGTGATTGGCAAATTGTTGATCTCTAAAAAAAAAAATCAAACTCTCAGCAAGCTTTTGACTTAAACCGTGGTACTGTTCGCTTTGACCTCCTTCACGACCTTGTATTTTTCTTACTACGTGTCGTATATTGTATTTTTTTTTTTTTTTTTTTGTGCCATTGAGAAGACATTTCTTTGATTTCTTCT
>QKWP01000782.1:93468-120251 GCA_003550325.1 Gigaspora rosea
ATTATCTATTTTCAGCTTATATGTAACTATAATTTATTTTCTTATAATATAAAAACTAATTTTGCAAAAAAGTAATCCTTATTTTCAAATATAATTGTACAAAGTTTTATTTAATTATTTTAGCATTTTAAAAAAGTAAATCAGAGCTAAAAAAGTGCAAAAACGCAGGCAAATTTGCCTGTGTTCTACTACAATCCAAGGGATAGTTTATTTTGAGATAATTGAGTTTAATCATTTGTTTTGATTTTCGGACTGATCCGGGATTAATTAAATTTCACGATTTGATTGGTTAAATGTAGCAGGTGACTATCGGATAATCTTGTGATGTGTTGGCCTTATGCGGCCTTGTGTAATTTTTCTTTTACAATTATCTTGATTTTTTATTATTCAAATCGACCTTCATTTATAATTGAAAAATATTGGTAATGTCAAATTTTATATAAATCTAATGAAAACTCATTTTTCAAAAAATTGCAAAAAAGGGCTGTTTTAATAGATAACACCCCATATGTCTCTGCCTATTGATCAATCAAAATAAGCAAAAATCACATGACCCACTTTTCTAAAGCATCAGGTGATCGGAAGAGGTTGTATAACCTAGAATCTGATTACATTTTACTAACTTGGTTGTGCATTCCATGATCAAACCAATCAAAACTTCGAATTTTATATCTATTTTATATTTATTTACGATAATTTACAACAAAATAAATCTGCACTTACATAAACTTGCACTACTATCTAACTTAATACTAAACCCGAATAACTACTATCTCTTACACTAACTCTGTACTACTATCTAATTCTAACCCTAACCCTAATTCTAATCCTAGGCCCATTTTATCTTCCACTAACTCTAATCCTAATATGATATAAAGGATCTTTAGCAAAATATGGACATAGTATGAATACGCGATATGGTGATACTGATATAGCAATACGGCGATATGAAACAATACCAGCAAAATACAGCATGACGAGACATTGGTACGATATGGCACTAGCGAAATAATATGATATGACACTACTAAAATCAACATGGCACGATATGTGCACTGCCATAGTGATGAATAGGGTATGGGACAGGCCGGGCTAAGCCCGGAAACTTGTGGGCCGAGCTGGGCTTTGGTCTAGTTCGGGCCTATAATTTTTGAGCCTGCTATTGTTTGAGCCAAATACAAATCGGGCTCATTAAATAACGGGCTGGGTTCAAGCTTTATAAGAAAGCCTGATTAGGCCCGATAATACCCAGTAAACTTATTGTCAAAATTATAAGTAAATTAACTAATCAAATTATTAACGTCATAGCAAAAATTGGGGTTTCTGAAAATTGAAGAATTGGGTTAGCTGCACGACACAATTTTACTAAAGCCAGAAACGTTATATAAGTATATCTTAAAATTAAAATTTTCTGCAATATAATATATTATTTAATAATAAATGTAGGTCGTATAAGTACTATTTATACACCAAATAGATTCAATTAAGCTCAAGTAATTTATTTGCTATAAAAAAAAAAAATAAATCTGTTACTGAATATTTCGCAACCAATAACAGCGCATCTGGCTTTGAATTTAATGTGCTCGCAATCTGATCCCCTGGTTAGCACATTAAATTCAAAGTCAGATGTTTTTTTAATCATCATGTAAAAACGATCCTTTGGATCTTTCGCCTGGCAATAAAACCGTTATTGGTTCTACGAATCTATTAACTATATAATATAATTAATATTGTAATAAATTAAATAAATTAATTTTCGAAGGGATAAAAATCTTATTATCTTTGTGGACTAAATTATATTGTTGATTTTTTTGAAATAAAAATAAAATAATCGAACAGAATAAATAAATGAATCTATATCCGCATTATTTCACCAACAAACACATGTTGAAAACTTAATTCGTAGATATAATTATTTTACAGACGATTAATTCAATATATTGTACCGACAATTTTTTTTTATAAATTGCACCAACTTTAAACTTAAATCTGACTCTAACAACAATGACTAGAGTTAATTTGCCTACAAAATTTGTTTTTGGTAAAATACCTTTTATAAAACGGACTTGTCCGCAAATTATCCGGTTGCAAAATAACCTTGTCTGAAATTAATTCTTTGCAAATTAAGTTTTCTGTGAAGTAATTATTGGTAAGTTGATCGAAACTGAGTGAACCTGATACCATTAAATAAATATTAAATAAAAATCTCAATACATCTATAACTTAACCGGATCAACCAAACAATCATTCGGGAATTATAATAATAGCTGTAAGCAAAAAATTTTAGTAATGCATATAAATCTACGGGCCGGGCCAGGTCAGGCATAGTTTTAAATAAGGCCCAGCCCGCTTTATTTCTTGGGCTTTTTTTTCTTCACGGGCCAGACTCGGACTTACAAATAATTTTCAGGCTAAGTTTTGGGTCTAAGCAGGCCTGGCCCGACCCGGCCTATCCCGCACCCTAGTGATGAAAAAAGGCTTCAATAAAACTAGCAACAAAAAGTGCACCAAAGATGAAAAAGGCCTAAAGAATGACTCACCAAAATAAAAAGAGTGCCAACAACCAGTGATAAAATACCAACAGAAAATATCACTAACGACAGAGGCACCAACAAATAATATTAGTAGTGAAAGGAAGCACCAATAACAATGGCATCAATGACAAACGGCAATGATTCTATATTCTAGCAAACCTAAAAGAAAAAACCTAAACAGATTAAAGAAAATAAGAAGAAAAAAAAANTTATGAGAACCACTTCACTGGCCGATTCCACGTCTCTAAACAAGCCAAAGAAGAAAGAGAATATATGACCACCTTTCACAAAAACATCGAAGAAAACGAAAGACAACCCCAGAGAAATAGAAAGTCTATTTATAAACATCTATATGACTACCTATAAGACGCTTAACCCCGAGAAAATCTAATAATGACACTGACGATGACAATACCAATAATGAGATACCAACTGCAACGACAGAAATGGTATGACAAAAAATAACAATAAGCTAAATAAAAAAAAAAAAGTTTGTTAGTAAGAAAAGTGAAGGAAGCAAAGAAAACAAAGGTAAGTAAAAAAAAAAAACACAGAAAAAACAGATCAAAGATGATTTGTACTTATCTATCTGAATCTGGTGATGCGTGTTTGATTTTGTATTGGCAATCGGATTAATACATGAACTTTTAATTATGTGATTTTCCTGTTTTTTGATTGGTCAAAAAGGCCAGAGGCATTTAAAATATATTTATCTGGCCAGAGATATATAGAAAAGCCCTTATTATTATTATTTATAGTATTTATTATTTCATTTATTTTTTTTAAATATGAATAAAAATATTACCTACTACCTGAGTAACCTGTCAGATAACTTGTTAATTGATTTGTCAGTAATATTGGCTAATCTAAGTAGGTTATTTCTTTTAACTGACCTAATTTCTACTTGTCAATTGATTATATTAGCCAATTATACAAATACTCTTTTATAAAGATTTCTTATACAAACTTTTGAGTAGTATTTATTTTGAATATTTCTTAATTGTATACAAGTTGTCAGTAATAGAGAATCTAAATACCACTAAAGTTTAATTATTGCATCCTAAAAAAAAAAATTTTAATTAAAGCAATTTCTTTAATAAATCTAAAGCATACTTTATAATAACAAGTTTGGTATAATCTCATAATATTAACATTACAAATATTAAGTTTATTATCTACAAAACCTATAGCTGATAAAAGAAGAATATTACAAAATCTAACAGTTTCAACCAGTGTTATCATGTCTACTATGTCCAAGACTTTTTTTGCCCATGTTCATGTCCAAACGTCCACAGTGTCCACAACTGTCCAAAAAATATTTTGACTTTAAAATATAATAAATTAATTTAAGAAAAACATAATTATATATTTTTTATAGTTCTGAATATTTTTTTGAAAAGAAAAAAATATGATACCTTAATAAAATTTTAAGTAATTTAGATTTATTTTTTTGTTCACAATTGTCTACAATTCTCTACAAATTGTCCAGAGCTGTCCTGTGACAACTGGTTTCAACTGATTATAAATAACTTTAAAAGATCCAAGAATCTAGATCAATTAATAAAATTCAATTTAAAATTACTGTATATGTCTGGAAATAAGCCACTACCTAAAATAAGCTACCTCCTGATTTTTTTTAAAAATTTTAAAAAATTCATTAGCAGTTGTTATATATAAAAGTCTAAATTTTACTAAGTAAACTTCAAAAAGTTGATTAAGTAAAGTTGTTCAGAGTATCAAAATACACTTATAATAAAAATTTGGTGTCATTTGGACAACTTTTTATTAAGGAAGTAACAAAAATCAGATAATTTTTTAGGAGAGAAGAGGTAAAAAAAGTTAAAATTATATATAAGAACCTGGCTATATATATATTAAAAAAGAGAGAGGGGAGTAGGCCTCTAATAAAAAATAATCAGGTAATTAATGACACAGCCCTTAGTATATTTTTTAATTTTTCAAAAAACTCAATATTTCGAAATTAAGCTACTTTACAATTTTTGTATAATTTTTTGGCCAAAAAAGGTAGCTTAATTTTGGACACATACAGTATTTCTGGTGCTTTTGGTTATTATAACTGAGCTAAAGATATAAATATATTACTGCTCCATTAGATAAGTTTACTAATATAGCGAAAAGCAGAACTATCTATTAGGGTTCCTCAAATTCAAATCAAATCAAATATTGGATCAACTTGAATTTGATCAAATCAAATTGACCCTGATTTGAATTTGATTTGATTCAAATATTTGAATTTGAATTTGATTTGAATTTGAATTTTTAATAGTAATTTTCAAATAAAATCAAATATTTGTCAAATCAAATCAAATTTGGCCATATTTGAATTTGATCAAATCAAATATAGTCAAATTTGAATTTGAATTTGATCAAATATTTGATTCAAATATTTGAAGATCAAATCAAATTGCAGAACCCTACTATCTATAGATTTTATAAGAACCAATATACATAGTATCTATAAAAGCTTGAATAATTTCTAAATTGCATACTTGATATTTTTAAAGTTGTTGCAGTTTTTGAATTTCATAAAGTTAAAGAGGAATCTTTTGATCTAGTAACAATTTTTTTTATTAAGTGAATTGATTTGTAGTTATTGAATTTGCATATTCAAAAAAAGCATTTATACAATTACCTAATAAAACTAGAATAAAAATAATAATTAAAAAAAGATGATATAATACACAATCATGATCTGAATAGAAATGTACTTTGCTACATCCATATTGTTGTATCATTTGTATCTGCTAGGAGAATTGTGTTTTTAGGATACCAATTTAACTACTATAAATAAATAAAATTAATTTAAAAACAAGAAAAAGTTATGTTCTTTTATAATAAAATAACTTATTACAACTTTGTCAGAACCTTCTATCAACTTTTCATACAAAAACTTTACTATTTATACCACTTGCTACATATTGCCAGGACTCTGAACATCTAGTACAGAGGTTATATAGGGCCTTTGCAATAGAAAGGGCTGATACTGGTTTATATATGATTTTGAGAAAAGCATGTTTGTTTTGTTTGGACTAATCCAGGTTAATCAAAATTTTCATGATTTGATTAGTTCATTATATCAGGTAATCCTATGATGTACAAAACTTTCAAGAAAATTTTTTTTAAATATCTCAATTTTTATTTTTATTTTTTTTAAGTTAAAGTCTGCCACTATGGATAGGAGTCTTTTTATTCAAGTATATAGACCTCAGCAACCTCTATGGGCTCCTGACTAGGGGTCTTAGCTAGGTCGGTCTGACCCAACCCGGGTCGGGTTGGGTCAGATTAAACCTGGGTCAGGTCAGACCTGGGTCAGAAAAAACCCGGGTTGGGTCAGACCCGGGTTAGACCCGGGTTAATAATGGATAACGCATGATAAAACCATTTCATATGTAAATTATTCCAGACAACCAATTCTCCGACAATAACCCATCTCTAATACTTTACTTAATAATCAATTCCCACAATTACAACCTCTCTGATAACAAACTTCCTGCAACCTTTCCTTCTCCAACAACCCTCCCTTCTCCCTACAATCTTTCTTCCCTCGACAACCTTTCTTTTTCCCGACAACCCCCTTCTCCTATAACCTTTTCTTTTTCCATCAACTCTCCTTCTCCCAACAATGCTCCCTTCCCCTGACAACCTTCCTTACGTTCTTTTCCCTGATAGCCTTCCCTATTCCCGACAATCTTATATCCTTAATCTTTCCTTCCTGGCAACCTTTCTTTCCTTGAAATCTCACTTCTCTAATATAACTACATCCGCAATACCACCACTCCTCCACACAAACACTTTCTCACTATCACTTCCAAAAACTTCCCAACAGCTATTCTCTTTGCAGCATATTTAATTTTAGTTAAAAAAAATATTAATATTAAAAAAAAAATCGACTGAATAAAAAAAAATATAAATATAAAAAATTATTAAAAAAAAAAAGAATCGTTAAATAAAAATAATAAAAATTTAAATTATAATTTAAAATTAAAAGTTAGGCTAAGCATAACCTGATGTTTCAAAATTCCAGTCAGCGGGTCAGATTTTCTTTTTTTAAAAAAAAAAAAAAAATTTGCATGGCCTAAATTAATTCATGTTCACATCTAAGGTCATGCAAAGTTAATTTTTTGGTTTGCATAACATGGAATCAGAAAATTTTTTTTTATCGAACCTAGGGCTCCTATCGGATCGGACCGAACCGGACTTTTGTCAAGTTTGAATCCGGTTCGATTTTCGAACCGAACACGAACTTTTTGTTTCGAACTTTTTAGTCAAGTTCGAGTTCGGTCCGGGTTCGGTCCGAAGTTTGTCAAACTAGTTTGAAATCCGAATTAGTGATATGAATCAAAAATCGATTAATCGATTAGTTGCGACGAATGATATTGCATGATCGATTTATATAATTTACCGGTAAGTTTTATTTATTTTATTATATTATATTATAATAGTTTTATGTACAGTATTTATTATATCATAGTTATTTAATTATTGTATCATATTTATGTGCGTAATATACATAGTATAAAATGTTTCTAGTAACGAATATCATTGCTTACCACTAATTCTGTCCAAAACCTTACCCTAACCTATAACCCGTGTCCGTATCCTTACTCTAACCTTAACCCGCAACCCTAACCTTAAAATTCAACTAACCCACCAAACCTTACCTATAACCTGTGTCCGTATTTACCATTACTCTGAATTCTAATTCACGTCCTAATTATCCTTACCCTAACTCTAACCCGCAACCATAACCCTAGCTTTAAAATCTAACTAACCCACCAAGTTGACGAAGCTCATACCTACAAAGAAAGAATTCACACCAAACGTCAATGTAATGCTTTCAGACAGGCCATAAGTCGCATTAAGTACACCAGCCTTAACTTATGGAATCAACAACGAAGCACCAAAACGATAGCGGCACTATAAATAACGACGATGACGAAGACACTAACGATGAATTAACGACTAAAAGAAAAATAAACAAGAGTTAGTAAAGAACAAAATAAAAGAAAAGATGTGACGCCTATCTGAAAGACACATCAGCAGTGCGGCAACGTGAAATTAACGCTGCACCGACAATAACGAAGTCACTAACACATGACGACTCAAAGCAAATATTCCACCATACGAACGGAGGCACTATATGAAAAACGACTACAAGTGACGACTTCAATATACGAACGAAGGAACCACCATACGATGACTTTAGCATACGAGGAAAAGCATCATCACGCCAACATACGACGACTCCAAGCGACGGCTCCAACATACGACGACTCCAAGAAACAGCATCAGCAAAAAAACGACATAACCAAAAAAGGGAAGGTACTAAGGCGGCTGCTACAAAAAAAAAATACAAAAAAAAATTAATTAGAAAGAAGAAAAAAAAACGTAACCAAAAAAAAAATCAATACTTATATTTTGCGCAGATCTCTCTCCCGGTTAAACGTAGTAATTTTCATTTTTAAAAAATATATTTAAAAATTTTATATATATAAATATATATATAAAATAAAATTTTAATTTTTTCAAAAAAGGCACCCGGCCGGGTTACAGAAACAATTATATTTGTTTGCACGGCCTAACTAATCGATTATGATTTTTTGCCCGATTCATAACACTAATCCAAATACTAGTATAAATATTCGAACTTCAAACTAGTTTGACAAACTTCGGACCGAACCGAACTGAACTCTTAACTGAGTTTGAGTCTGGTTCGAAGTTTGAAACTAGCAAAATTTAGAGTTCGAGTTCGGTTCGATCCCGGATCGGATCTGAACCGGACCGAACCCGAACCGAACATAGGAGCACTAATCGAACCTATCGGGTACTTCTGGAAATTAAGGTCATCATCGGAAAAATGGTACAATAGGAATTTAAAAAAAAATTTTTTTTGGAAAATTGGATCAGTGGGTTATACAAAACGAAAAATTGTAGTCTTATAAAAAAAAATTGAAATTTCGCCGGCCAATAAAATTTTAAAATCACATGTGAAGTTTGGTTTATAAACTGTGATCTTAAAATTTGATTAGCTGGCAAAATTATTGTGCAGTATATATTTAAATTAATTTTGGGACCCTATTCATAATTTTTTTATGATTAAATGTTGTTGCGATCATGATTGCTAAAGCTAGCCAATCTGAGCTTACACAAACTCGGATTCATAATAATTGGCTGGCTTTAGTATTGTGATCGCAACAATCATTTAATCATAAAAAAATTTATTAATAGGGGTCAAAATTATTCAAACCGTAATAAACGATGTTTTTAATTTATTGCGATTTGCAAAATTATGTGAAATTTACAGATTAAAAAAAAAGGAAGAAATCAATAATTTTAGAAATCAGAAATCATTGATTTCTTTTGCAAATATTTCACATAATTTTGCAAACTGCAATAACCGATTTTTTTAATTTTTTTTAATAAACATTTTTTTTTAATTTAAACGATCTTTTTGTTAATTTAACAATTTTTTTAAAATTTAAATTTTGTTTTATTTATTTTTATTTTTTTTTTGGATTTAGAATTTTGGTTTTTTTAATTTTTTTTAGTTTTTAAATGATGTTTTTTTAAAGATTTATTTATTTTTGCACCAATATTAAATACTGGAAATTATTAAGCAGTTAGGCCACATAAACTTATACTATTGGTTTTCATATCCCGGCCAGGTCAGTGAGATAGAGTTTTGAAATTTTAATTTTTTAATATATTAGATAATAGAAATTCTCCATTCATAATTATGCGAACAGAGCGAATTTTTAATATAGTAAAGATTATTAATCAATTACATAAATAAAATTTTTTTTATTAAAAAATTTTTTTTAAAAAAAATTAAAATCCGGGTTGCCGGGTCACGAAAGGTTACTTGAAAACCAAAAGTATAAGTTTGTATAGCCTTAGGGGAATATAATTAGAAAACTTTGTTATGGAGTGTAATTATAAAAGCATGTTGGGAAGGTAATAGAAGAGTGTGCCGGGGAAAATAATCAGAAGAATGTGTCAGAAAAGAATGTGCTGGGAAGGTATTTAGATGAGTGTGATGGAGAAGTGTATATTCAGGAGATGTCAGTGGTATCGTGGAAGGGGTTGTCATGATTGTTGGGTAAGAGATTGTGGGCAAATAGCTGTTGGGTAGGGGACAGGGTAGTTGTTATAGAAGTGGTTGTGTTGGGGAAGGGGTTGTTGGGAACTGATATTATAGTATTGTATCGGGAAAGGGAGTTGTGCCAGGAAAGGAAAATAAAATTCTTGATTTTTATTGGTTAATTATATTTAGAAGTTTCAGTATAGTTACGGAGTTCGGACTTTGGGCAAGTTTTGGCTAGAAAATAATATCTGAAACTAGTAATACCAGTTTCGGTTTTGGTTAATTCGAAACTATAGAGTTTCAGCAGCATCATTAGTTGCATCACCCATTATTAACCCAGATTCAACCCAGATTGGGTTGGGTTGAGTCAGACCTGGGTCGGGTTTGACATGAGGCGGGTCAGATCCGAGTCGGGTTTGGCATGAGGCAGGTCAGACCCGGGTCAGATTTGATATGAAGCGGGTCAGACCCGGGTCGGGTTTTGACCCAAGTGGGTCTGACCTGGGTCAGGCCCAAACCCGACCTAACCCAACCCATTAAGACCCCTACTCTTGACATTTGTTACAAATGAGAGTACAACTAGTTACACATACAACTTTTGGTTGTCTAATTTAAGTAGTCTGTCTGCTCGAAGGTTCTATACTAGCTGCCATACCTGCAACCCAACTAGAGGGTTGTCTATTTAAACCCTCTGGTCCAAGCTTTACCTGCCAGCCCACTTGTATCACCAGTTCAGCCCTCCGGTACATTAGCCAGTCAAAAACAGCCCTAGATACCAACAAATCATCCCTTAAGACTAGTTTATCCTTGCAGAAAAATTGGTAAAGCAGTCCCTGTCCTACACAGGTATTACCTACATTTCGGTAACTTACGCACTCACCGAGGCAAGCAACTTATGGTCAAGAAATATTCTGAAACTGCTACCATTACCTACTTTTGCCCTTGTAAGGTTCATTCTAACTTTGGTACCCACTATCGTTTTCTTACTAGTCCTTCACAATACCTTCCAGACTTCCAATTCAGTTGGTCCGGAAGGGTTGATCTACTCGGCATTAGGTGCTATTATGGTTTTTCTTTTCCTGGTACCTACTTCTATAACATAGATCCTTTTCCTCCGGTACTTAATCCGGCGGCCAGGTTGGTAGATCTTGTTCCTAAGGTTGACGTCTGGTTCTTCGGTTCCAGTCCAATATTCCAGTTTTGGTAGTACCATTAAAGATTTTTGCTACCTCCTTACCCAGGTCTTGCCAAATGAGTTTTTGTTTCCCTGGTTCCTTGAATTTGTTTGTGTTACAAGACACAACTTCGTCCGAAAGCTCCCATTTGAGATGTTTACCAAGAACTACAGGTAATATACCCAATCGAACAACTACAGATCAAAATCCAATATATCAGGTACCTATCGAGTACCATATTACTATAATTAAAATACTATATATCGGTAACCTACCTAGAGATAGGCACTATGCGCATGATGCATACATGCGCATGGTCTAAGCAATTTAAACTAATATGCCATACAAAAAAAATAATTGATAATAAATAACTTTATAATTTTGCTACCAAAATAACTATCTTGGTGTGACTAGTACTTCTAGATCCAGTTTAGGTCTGGTCCAATCTGAGCCTGATCTGGGATCAGACCAAACTCAGATTCTAAAATTTATTAATTTCAAACTTTAGACCAGACTCAAACTTAAGTCTGCAAACTAACTGAATCTGAATATTTTTATATGTATTTTTTTGTGCTGATCAAGCTTACTTAGTATATAAAGTTAGAATTAATTAGTCAAATTTTGAGAATTATAAGATTTTATAGAATTTTATTAATAAAATTTTACAAAATCTTAAAATTTACAAATTTTTATTAATTAATTCTAACAAAACACGCTAAATAAACTATTTTAACACCTAAAAATACATTAAATCGGCAGAGTTGTTTTTATTTTACTTGAAATTTGAAGAAAAGATGCATTTTTGATCAAAAATGTCAAATTTAAGCATCTTTTCTCCAAATGTCAAGTAAAATAAAAACAACCCTGCCGATTTAATGTATTTTTAGGTGCTGAACAAGTTTACTTAGTGCATTAAGTTAGAAATAATTAGTAAAATTTTGTGAATCATAAGATTTTATAGAATTTTATTAATAAAATTCTATAAAATCTTATAATTCACAAATTTTTATTAATTAATTCTAACAAAATGCACTAAGTAAACTTGTTTAGCACCTAAAAATACATTAAATCGGCAGGGTTGTTTTTATTTTACTTGAAATTTGGAGAAAAGATGCTTAAATTTGACTTTTTTGATCAAAAATCCAAAATTATGCATCTAATATCTAAATTTCAAGTAAAATAAAAACAATTATACCGATTTGATGTATTTTTAAATGCTGAACATGTTTACTTAGTGCATAAAGTTAGAATTAATTAATAAAAATTTGTGAATTATAAGATTTTATAGAATTTTATTAATAAAATTCTATAAAATCTTATGATTCACAAAATTTTACTAATTAATTCTAACTTAATGCACTAAGTAAACTTGTTCAGCACCTAAAAATACATTAAATTGGCAGGGTTGTTTTTATTTTACTTGAAATTTGAAGAAAAAATGCTTAAATTTGAGTTTTTTGATCAAAAACTAAAATTATGCATCTTTTCTCCAAATTTCAAGTAAAATAAAAACAACTTAGCCGATTTAATGATTTTTTAGGTGCTTAACAAGTTTACTTAGTGAATTAAGTTAGAATTATTAGTAAAGTTTTGTGAATCATAAGATTTTATAAAATTTTATTAATAAAATTCTATAAAATCTTATGATTCACAAATTTTTACTAATTAATTCTTACTTCTTGTACTAAGTAAACTTGTTCAGCATCAAAAAATACATATAAAATATTTAGATTCAGACTAGTCTGCAGACTTCTGACCAGAATTAGCTATAATGCATAGAACATGCATGCATGTATACATGCATGCATGCAGCATACCATGCGCATGCATGGTCTAGAAAAATAGCATTTTGCTCATCTCTAGACCTACTATATACATATTATATAGTTTGGATATATTGGGTACCCGATGTGTATATGTAATAAAAATAATTTTTAAATCTACATATATTATAATTCTAAATCATTGTTTACAATGCAAATATTCTATATATTCAAAAATTTTATCCTTTACAATATAAAATTTTATTAATTTTTTACTACTGTTACAATACCGGAAGCCTTCTTTAATTCTGATAGAGTAACAATCACATGGCTTCTGAGATCCCTTACTTTGGGTGTGAAGCGGTGTGCAAGAGGGAAGTATAGTTTCTTCTATGTCTGTAAGAAACTACACACTTCTCTATGGCAGTTCGGTATAAAACAACAAGAGATAATAGACAGTTTATTAATTTAACAAGAGGGCTATTCCAAGGTATCTGTTCCTTAGAAATCCCAAGAGTTTATTAATAATAATAGAG
This sequence comes from Gigaspora rosea, assembly GCA_003550325.1. Classification (NCBI taxonomy): domain Eukaryota; kingdom Fungi; phylum Glomeromycota; class Glomeromycetes; order Diversisporales; family Gigasporaceae; genus Gigaspora; species Gigaspora rosea. The sequence continues at coordinate 106,582 of QKWP01000782.1, forward strand.
GAGGGTAATAAATATAAAGGTAAATATAAAATACAATGTCTGGATCTGTCTAAAACTAAAGGAAATAAGATGGGTTTATATATCTATTGAGCTAAGCGTCGCTAAGTGTCGTTAAGCGTCGCTAAGCGTCATTAAGCATCACTAAGCGTCGTTAAGCATTGCTAAGCATCGTTAAGCGTCGCTAAGTGTTGTTAAGCGTCGTTAAGCGTTATTGAGTATCATTGCACATCGATTTCACATATCACTATTACTAAATACAGTTATTACAAAATTTCTTTATTAAGTTCTAGTTTCTTAACTAATTTCTACCAAAATTAACTACAACTTATTCTATAACATTTCTCTCCCCTTTAAGAACAAACTCCATGAGTTCTAATTTGGAAAAGAACTTGAGAAAGTTCAGTATCTGTTAACCTTGTAATTATTGTATAAGTAATATAGGTTGTTCGAGAGATGTTTTCTATAGGTCGAGTAGAGAAAAGTAATTTTATCTGTTTGGCACACTTCCATGTGTCTTAGGCTTTTTTTTCTCCTTGAGTCTTCTCAATTATAGATTGAATATCTTCATGAGCATTAGGGTACTTGTCTATAAGATTACCAAGATAATAATAGGCTTCAAGCAGTTTGGTTTGGTCTTGTTTATTTCGAGTTCGGGTCTTAATTCGTTTAAGAATTTTCTGCAATTTTTCTTGGTAGATTGTTCCAGTGTATGGAGAAATAGATGTCTGAGTTAGAGGTCCACAAGGTTGGATAATATTTTGCACAATCCTGGTTAATTTTCCAGATAATGGAGCAGGGGTGACTTCTTCTTGATTAGTAATTGGAACTGATAATGTTTTTTCTTGTATGTCTTCCAATTCTAAGTTTGGGTTTATTTCTTCTGTATCATTTACTTCTGGTAAATTAATTTCTAATTGTTTTGTGTCTTCTAGAGTGTTCAGAAAATTATTTGAATCTGGCTCAAGAAAAGAAGTAATTAAATTAGTGAAGTCAATAGTCTGAGTAGTATCATTATTATCACATAACTACACACATTGTGATGTAATCCACAATGTATTATTTTGGGTGGCATCATCTTGTTTCCATGTCTGAAAAATGTATTGGAGGGCTAACAAGGTTTGAGATTGTAATGTAGGGGTGGTCATTTTTGGGAAAATTCCAAAAGAGGTAGTTGTATAAATACATTTTGAGGTTTTACGAATTAAATTGTGTGTTTCATCCCCTTGTAGATCACATTTCTTCTAGAAATTTTCAGGAAAATCAATAACAACTACTGGTTCCCATGTTTGTGGCTCATAATATTTAGCAAGACGATCACTATTATAGTATTTTTGTAAAATTTTTCCTTCTATTGTCTGTAATTTGTAAGTACCATTGTCTAATTTCTCATGGATAAGGAAAGATCCAAATCTTTTGTCTTCAAATTTGGCTAAGTGTAAGGCTTCTAGTTCCTTTTTTTGTATCCACACTTTATCACCAATTTCAAATGTCTCCATACGAGTATTGGTATCAAAACGGACTTTTTGCTTCTGCTGTAATCGTTCAGTATTTTGTCTGGCCAAATTCTGGTAATTTGGTAATTTTTCTATTAAATCATAAGCACATTGGAGGATACTTTCTTGTAAGTTTATTTCATCATCAATTCCTGTAGGTTCTCTGAGAAAAGTGCTTCGATTGGTAAGGTAGCATATCTCTCATATATAAGTTGAAAAGGGGTATATCCTGTGGTAGCATGTCTTTTTGTTCTATATGCTAAGAGAACAGCAGGTATATACAAATCCCAATCGGCATCTCCTTTCACTTTTGCAAGTGATTCACACAATATTCTATTAAACCTCTCTACCATACCATTTGTTTGAGGGTGGTAGGGAGAAGAGGATTTATGCTTGATAAGAAATTTCTCATAGAGAATTCTAATTGTTTTACTAATAAAATTGCGATCTTGGTCTAATAAGATAATTTTTGAAGTTCCATGTCTACAGATTACCTCCTCAAAGATAAACTGAGTGAGTGTACTAGCACTAGCATCTGGAACAGCACGAGCTTCTGGCCATTGTATTAGATATTTAGTAGCAACAATAATATATCGATTGTTTTGTTTAATGATAGGCAAAGGGCCTACAAGATCAATTCTAACACGTTCGAAAGCTCTTCCAATTTGTATAGGATGTAGAGGTTCTTTTCTACAAGCTTTTTGTCTTTGTTAAGGGGAGTAACAAAAATCAGGTGATTTTTTAGGGGGGAAGAGGGGTAAAAAAAGTTGAAATTATATATAAGAACCTGACTATTTATATATTAAGAAAGAGGGAGGGGGGTAGGCCTCTGATAAAAAATAATCAGGTGATTAATGATACTGCCCTAACATTCTTCACAAGTCTTCACATATTCTTGTATGTCTCGATACATTTGATCCCAATAATAGCGTTCAGATATTTTATAATACATAGCGTCCGTTCCCAAATGTCTAGCATTGGGGTGCTTATGCATCATATATAATACTGGTTCAACTTCTGTCCATTTTATAACTCTAAGAGGTCTGTCTGGGTTTCTTTTATTCTTTTTATAGAGAAGGTGATGTCTAATTTCAAAATATTTAGCCTGGGTCATGAGTCATTTTTGTTCTTGGTCAGTAAGTTCATCTGGCATTTGGTCTGTGTCCAAATAGTGGTAGAGATTATTATATTGGTCAAGATTCATGAGATTTATTGGTTATAGTTGTCTGAGTCGGTAACCGTGAGAGAGCATTAACATTTGAATAAGTTCAGCCTGGTTTATGGACAATTCCAAAATTGTATGGTTGGAGCTTCAAGATCCATCTTCCAATTCTTCCTTTGAGTTCAGCAGTACGTAACCATTTTAATGCCATATGGTCTGTAACTAAGATGAATTTTGTAGTACCTAAATATTTATGAAAATGTTCTATTGCCCATACAACTGTAGCACATTCAAGTTCAGTTGCTGCATAATTCATTTCTTCTTTTCGCAGACTTTTACTAGCATAGGCAATAGGGTGTTCTTTTCCATTTCTATCTAGTTGGCTTAATGTAGCTCCAAAGCCATTATAAGAAGCATCAGTAGCAAGTATAAATGTTTCTTTAAAGTTAGGGTAGGCTAATATAGGGGCAGTAATAAGTCTAGATTTTAATTCTTCAAAAGCTTTTTGTTGTTTATCTTGCCAGTGATAGGGTCCATCTTTTTGCAGAAGAGAATTCAAAGGGCGAGCAATTGATAAAAGTTTTGAATAAATTGGCGATAGTATCCTGCAAGTTCAAGGAAAGATCGAAGAGCTGTAAGGTTTTTAGGAGGTTAAATCCGTTGGACGACTTCTACTTTTTGAGGGTCAGGGGAGGACCCCGAAGAACTCTGATATAACTCAGATCCAGACTCAAAATTTTAATATAACTTTATACACTTAATTTTATTAAAAGCTTTATACAAAATTATCATATAAGTTCAAATTTACTATAAATTATACAATTTCAGATCTGAGTACCAGTATGATCATGTTAACCACCAAAGCCAAAAACATAATTACACAAAAAAAAGTGACGAAGAGAAAATCAGAAACCTATCTAGAAAAAAAAGGGCGGTAGTTAACCGTGTTCAAATTCAACAACAAAATTTTTAGTTCCGAAAATAAGCTACCCATACGATCGATGAACGTTGCTACATAGTAAAGTCTAAATTTTACTAAGCAAATCGATTAAAGTCGCATAAGTAACATTGTTCAGCAGATCAAAATACACGTACCCTGAAAATTTCATACAAATCGGAGAACTTTTTATTATTTGACTTTTAATTTTTACGTTCAACGGTTTTTTTTTTATAAAAAAAAAACCGTTGAACGTAAAAATTAAAAGTCAAATAATAAAAAGTTCTCCAATTTGTATGAAATTTTCAGGGTACGCGTATTTTGATCTGCTGAACAATGTTACTTATGCGACTTTAATCGATTTGCTTAGTAAAATTTAGACTTTACTATGTAGCGACTATAATCGATTGACCAAAAATCGCTTTATAAGTTACTCCCGATTTTTTTCTGCATATTTATTTATTGTTTATAACATATTTATTTATCGTCTACAGCATATTTATTTATTGTCTACAGCATATTTATTTATTTATTTTACTTATTAAAGTTTTGTATTCAAAAATAAGCTACCTTTTTATTGTGCTTTAAATTACTTAAAATAGTAAATAAGCTACCCACGGTTTTTTTTTGTTAAAAATCGGCAAAAAAAGGTAGCTGCAACATATGGTATATATCGATTTATATCTACTTAAAAATTTTCCCAATGTATATATAGTATCGTTATACAAAAAAAGATCGTACTTGTTATAAAGATCGTTTTTGTTATACAAATAAACATCTAACTTTTCAAAAAATTAACAGTTGGTTATACAAATTTAAAAATAAAACATATAGAAAAATTATATATAAGTCTATACAAAGCCAGATCTCAGTATTACATATATTCTTCGGGGTCCTGTCAGGGGCGATACTCTTAGCAGAGATTAGGTGTCCTAGAAAAGGTAGTTGGTGCATCCAGAAGGTATATTTTTCTATATTAAGTCTGAGTCCTGGTTGTTTATTTCTATTAAACACTCTTTTTAAATGGGTTAAATGTTCATCAAATGTTCTAGAATAAACAATTGTATCATCTAAGTATACAACTACAAATTTCCATGCAATTCCTTTATATACACAATCCATCAGCCTTTAATAAGCTGCAGGAGCATTGCAAAAACCAAAAGGCATCACATTAAATTCATAAATTCCATATCGTATAGTAAAGGCAGTTTTCTCTTTGTCCCGAGGATCAATGGCAACTTGCCAATATCCACTCGCAAGATCGAGAGTAGAGAACCAAGAGCATCCTGTAAGGGCATTAAGCATTTCATCAATGCGAAGTAGAGGGTAAGCATCCTTTTTAGTAATAGTATTCACTTTTCTGTAGTTTACACAGAATCGTAGTTTGCCATTTTTCTTTCGTACTAGAACAACAGGTAAGGTCCAAGAGCTATCAGAGAGTTGGATAAGTTTATGTTCCAACTAGAGGTGGGGACATTTCTCAGAGTAGTCACTACTTACGGCATTACGGCTATGACGTAAATGACATACTACCCTAAGGGTCATATTGACGTGACGTAAGTGACGTGATATATGACGTTTGACGTAGTGACGTAAGTAGTGTAGTATGACGTGACGTATAACATTTGACGTAGTGACGTAAGTAGTGTAGTGTATGACATTTGACGCAGTGACGTAAGTAGTATAGTGTGACGTTACGCATGACGTTTGATGCAGTGATGTAAATAGTGTAGTATGACGTGCCGGCATAAATGGTCAAAAAAACTAAACTCAATATATAAATTAACCTTGGGTTATGCTAGTTGTTGCTTTTAGGCATGAGTTTAGAATACACTAAGGTCCGGGTTATGGTTCCTTATAAATGTTGAAATAAATTAACTAAATATCAGATCTACAGTATTTCTAAAATCATTGTTGGGCACGTACCGGTAGTTGTTTTATATACAATATTATAGCCACTACCTTATTATATACCTTTTTTTGTTAGAAATTCTTACATAGTCTAAATGACACTAAATTAAAAAAACGCCCTATAGCTACTCTTCATGACCATTCTTCTGCTTTCGTGATTATTTTGACTATCCATTAAAAGGATAATTTAAATTTCTGAAGTTGATTTAAGGGCAATAAAATAAGAAAATAGACTACTTCTTTATGGTTCTTTATCAATTGCCGTGTTCTGTATACTGTACGATTTGAATTGGTGTATTTTGTATAAATCTGAGGTTCTCACCACATTCCAATGCATTTCCTTAATATAACAAGTAAAATAAAAATACTTCTAACTTGCGAATTATCTCGCGGATTGCCAAATTACTTTGACATGTAATTGTGTTAAAACCGCTAGTACTTGAGAAGTAAGGTACGTACCTGTAATATGCTGGTTTTTGAACAATGTTACGAAAAATTTCGTACGTAACTATTATACTTTTCTGTGTAACATTTTAATAGACATTTTAGAGTTAGATCATACTTTACATTTTCTAATAGATAGATCTTTTTTTAGTTAGTTCTTGAATGAGTTAGTTCTTGAGTTGGATATTGATTTGTTCGTTAGTATTTTGGGAAGGAATATTCGTGTACTGGGTTCACTTTAGGGAAGATACTTACTTGTATCGCTTACACTTTTCAGTATTTGCACATTGAAATAAATTATTAGTTCCTTATATTTTATGTTTACGGTATTGAGTCAAATTGGCTGGAATCATAAATTGCTCTCCCAACTGTAAAAAAAAAAAAAAAAAAATTAAACAAACAATAAGTAAAATAAAGACAATAGCAAATGTTATTCACGTTCATAGTCAAATAAAATTGGAATTGAAAGAACGACATCATATTATTTCAGATTTAAATTATTTTACACGTGTGAGAATCGAAATCATGGATTTAAAAATTTACTATACATGCCAATATATGGGTAGTTCGAAATAATGAAAGGATGGAATTGGCTAATTAATGCAAAGAATGCGATGATAAGTCCATTGAAGCATATACAATATATGGGTGGTGTTCAGAATTCAATAATACAGTATTTTAATGTATCTTAAGAGATTGAATGAAAGTAATAGTCAGGATGTCCGATAAAGAATTAATATAACTATAGATACAGGATAAAAAAAATCCAATTATTGTAAATGTAATTACCTTATGATGGATCGTTTGAGGACCAAGTTACATCTCTCTTGAAACCTCTCAAAGGTACGAATGGAAAATACATGTGATATAGTATGCATGTAACATAAATAATCATTTAATATTTGTTAAATCTTATGATTTTGTCAAAATTTTAGTTCTAAGAAATGAACCAGCAAAGTGCGATGAATGAGGAAAGTTCAAGAAAAAGACATAGATTGTCTCTAGAAAGCGAAGAATTTAGTTTAGAAGTTGAAGAAGACACCAGAACGCAGGCAGCAACAACCATTACTACAACGACAGATACTTCTAACTCTCAATTTTCACAAATTTTGATGGTTACACAACCATCAAGTTCAAAAAATATACCACGGAATAAGCACAAACCCCGTTCATTTTCTGAAGTATGGGATTACTTCGTTAAAGGAGTTAAAAAAAACAATGGACACTACGAGGCAATTTGTAGTTATTGTAAAAAAATATGTTCATGAGGAAAGCTAGCACAATTAGAAGCGCATTTGGCAAACGAATGTGCCAGTTGTCCAGACTATATATCACGTTATTGGCGTGAAAAGGTTGCTGAAAGGGATATAAATTATACTCGAAGACCAAAAAAAAGTAGTGCTTTACCAAACCCATGCCACAAACAACAATAACATCCCATTATATGTCAGACCGTCCACTAACAAAGGCAATTACTAGCCGTCTTGATCAAAAAATTATCAAAGCTTGGGTAATGGCGGGAATTCCTTTTGATATCATTGATAATCCGTTTATTCGAGATATGTTTAAGGAATTTAACCCTGCATACAGCCCACCCTTGAGAACAACTTTATCAAATCGATTGTTCGATGAAGAATTCACGAGTAAATAAAGCAATTGATAATGACTTAAGTAAAGCAGATCATTTGACCTTAGGTTAGTATTATTAAATTTACATGTGATCTTTAGTATGAAGCACCCTATTAAACAGGATTAATTTTTTTAATTACTAAGTTTTAAAATCATTAATTTTATTGTAAAGCCTTGGACGGCTGGACGTCACCATCAACAGATTCTATTTACAATTACGTTGTCACAACCGATACTCAGAAAGAATATTTGATCGGACTGAAAAATTATTCCAATCAATCTCTTACCAGTGAATTTTTGTCAAGTGAAATATCAGAGGTTATTGAAAAACTTGGCACAGACAAATTTGCGGCTGTTGTAACAGACGCAGTATCAAACTGCAATGCCATACGTAAAAAAAAACAAGAAACGTATCCACATATCTGGAACGTTCGTTGTGCCGCTCATGCCATCAACCTTATTGCAGCTGATTTGGTTGAATTAGCGAGCATAAAAAAATTAATTAATGATTGTGGAAAAGTCAATCGTTTTTTTAAAAATTCTCATGTAAGCAATTCATTACTTACAAAAGGACTCGTGGATATGAAAATTAAAGGCGGTGGGCTAAAAACGTGGGTAAAAACTCACTAGGGATCTTTGTATTCAACCACTGACTCAATGCTTCATGCACATCCAGTATTTGACTGGGTAAGCAATTTAATATAATACTATTATAAATTGTGGCAGCTTATGCTTGGATTTGGAATTTTCCATTTAATAATACTCTTCTAAATCTTAACCTAACCCTAAAAAAAAGCTAATAAAAAGTTTTCAAAAAAATTTTAAAATTTTATATTAAAATAATCTAAAATTCCAGCTTAAGCTATCACATTTATTATTATTATTATTATTATTAAATAAATAATGTTGTTAGATACTTGCTGATCACAGTAAATCAATTACTAATGAAGAAGTTAGAAATTTGATATCTAATGAAAGTTTTTTTACTACCTGTCATTTTGTACGCTTAGTGTGGGAACCTATCAAAGAAATTATTCATATGTTAGAAGCTAATATTGCGACGTTAGCTGATTGCTTTGTTTATTTGATTAAGCTAGCCGCAGCAATTAATAACTTATCTGAAACAAACAGTTTTAAAAGTTCAGCCATTCATGTTTTTAATCGGCATTACGAGGAATTTTTGCACCCACTTTATATTTTAGCCTATTATAGTCATCCAGAATATAGAGTTAAGATTTTTTATAATTGTTTGGAGTGTGGCAAAGAATCTAGTTGTTTGGCACGTAATATAAGATTATGATTAGACGAAATAGTGATTCTGGCTGATATAAAAAAAAGTCGACTAAAGCAAATTATTGCACGGGTCTTATGTGACAACCCGTGCTTTTTACATTTACTTATTGGCACGGGATTGTTATGTCAGACACCGTGCAATAAGATAGTTATTATATGAGTATACTGAATAGCCCGTTATACACACGGGTTCATATTTAAATCCTGTACCTTTGGCACAGAATATGAACCCGTGTGTAACTGGGTTATTCACGATATACCCATACAATAACTATAAATTATCTAGCTAGTTAAGCGATAAAAAAAAAATACAACACTTTCTCCTTATCAAAATTCACAAAATTACTTACCAAAAACCACATAGAATTACGCTACTCCTGAAATAGAAAATAAACAGCCTAAAATAAGCAGTGATGAGACAATAATTGAGAACGATAATTCGAAAGACTCCTATTTATTGGCTTAGGGTGTTTTCAAGCATCTTCCTTAATTTTATTGACCAGTGATCAAGGTTTTGAACAAATACTAAGATTAATTAAATAATCTTTATGGCAATTTTGCTAAAGATTCATGGTGCAAAATGCGAATATTAAATTTTAGCCAACCAGTATAACTCTATTATAAAAAAAGATGGGTTTGACCATCTTTTTTCATTGCAATGATGGACTCACTTGGCCAGCTCAAATATTTTCACTATATAATTAAAAATTGAACCGACATATTAATTTAGGTGCTTGAGAGAACCCTTAGTCAATAAATAATAATCGACCAGGATCACTATTGGTTGTTTAGCACATGATATATTTCTGATTGGGTGAAAGCTACTGTATTATATTTCAGTTTACATTTTTTCTAATAATTTATTGATCAATTTGAAATCATTCATTTTTTAGGAAAAGGTTTAAAAGACCAGGGGTTTCATAAAGCAGCACTCACCTCTCTTGAGCTTTGGCAGTATCTTGGCCATACCCGGTCAGAAGGCGAAGAATTGATTGCACAATTGCGCCGTTTTGAAGCACGTTTGCCACCATTTGACCTTCCCTATGTTGCTAGTATAGACACATCAAAAATTTGGTGGGGTTCTTTCAAGAATCAACCTCAACATTTAGCTGAATTGGCACACAGGATATTTTCAATCTGCCCTACACAAGCCGGCTGTGAGAGGAATTTTTCAACATTAAAGTGGATTCTGGGAGAGCGACGAGTAGGCTTGGGTTTAAATAAGCTGGAAGGAATGGCAAAAGTTAGGTCATATTATATGACTAACATTCGACGTGAGCTAAGTTTTTTCGGTAAAGAATTGACAGAGAGCGATATTAAAGATGCATGTAATATAGCATCGGTTGGTAATATAATGAATTGTGAGGATGATCAAATAAGAGTTAGCAGTGAGAATTCGTTAGATAATATAGTATCCAATCATTCTACGACCCTATTAATTGAAAATATTGTTGATTTGACAGCTGGAAACAATTCTGAATGTTCAGCAAGGACGGCCCAAACCATTTCTCCTGCTGATTTGGATTATGACCCCCTTGATGTACTAAATAGTTTTTTAGAAAGTGAAAGTCACAATAATAGTCAATAAATATGATTCATGTTCTTGAAATATACAGTTGCTATGACAAAAAAATTAGAATTGAGAAAAATGAATGCATGGCATTAAAATCTGCTGATATGGGTTATGCAAATGGAATCAGAGTCGAGAAGATCGCTACAAAAAGTCTGCTGAATCTGGAAATACTATTGGAATATGCATGGTTGGATATTATTGTCATTGTGAAATAAGACATTCACATATTGTCAAAAATCCGTAAAGGCTGGTAGTTCTCTTGAAACATACTGTGTTACGATAAAAGAATTGGAGCTAAAATATTATATATCTATGGATGATGCTCATGGAAAAATATATGGTTGATTGTTACGGGAAAAAAATAAAAGTTGAAAAGGATAAGCGTAAGACATTATTAGAAACTCTAAGATGCGTGGCGCTTCTGCAATATCTTCTTATTATCGAAATGGAAAATTTTAGCAACAAAAGATACAAAAAGCTAACTACGATTCGTAATACAAATAAATTCTTATGATCTCAATTCATTTTCAATTTATGTGATTTTGGCATTAGCCAATGTTGTATTAAAATTAAAATTTAATAAAATTTATGAAGTCAACAAGGCGTCACCCCAGAAGTTTATTATGCCAAAAGTTTATAAAATTATTAATATTTTACTTTATTTACTTTGAACTGCTGTTTAATTTGTTCCCAAAAAGCTATTATATTAAATTAATCACATATGTACAGGCAAAATTATTAATACGCAAAAAAATAAATAAATAAAATAAAGTAGATTCTAATCAAGTCAATCTTGTAATTCTAATGATAATTCTTTTAAGTTTAATATATAAATCTCAATTCGGGCTCAATTCTATAGCATTAAGGCATACGTCAAGTATATGGCATTACGACATACGTCAAGTATATGGCATTACGGCATACGTCAAGTATATGGCATTACGGCATACGGCACTGCATACAACATACAGCATACGGCACTGCATACAACATACGGCATACGGCACTGCATACAACATACGGCATATGGCACTGCATACAACATACGGCATACGGCACTGCATACAACATATGGCATACGGCACTGCATACAACATACGGCACTAATACGGCATACGGCACTATATACGACATACGGCATACGGCACTACATACGACATACGACATACGGCACTACATACGATATACGGCATACGGCACTACATATGGCATACAACACTACATATGGCATACGGCACTACATACATCATACGGCACTTTTTATGTCTACGTCAAAAGTGACGTTATGCCGTGACGTTTGCCGTGGAGGTAGCTACCCTTAACCTGATAAATGTCCCCACCTCTAGTTCCAACATTCTTTGAATTTCTTCCTGTATAAATTCTTGTTCATTAGGAGGTACAGAATAAGGGCGAGAGCAAATAGGGTGTACATCCTCAGTATAGATTCGATGAGTCACCAATTTGGTTCGTCCTAGCTCCGTTATATCAGTTGCAAAGAGGTCTGCAAACTCTTCTAATAATTTTCGAAAAGCTAAGCCTTGTTCTTTATTAAGTAGTCCAATATTTAAAAAGGTCTGGGTCAACAGGGTATATTTTTTATGTTCAAGAGTAATAATATTTACAGGTCTGGGTATGAGGGCCTGGTCTGGGTCGACAGGTAGTTTATGATCCTGCCTAGGATTCTCTAAAAATTTTGACAGAGTGTATCCAAGGCATTTGCCCGTTGGCGAGCATTTTGGGCTTCTTCTTGGAAAAAAGCATAGTAAAGCAGCATTGGTGGTTTCCAAGGTTTCAATTCTTGCTTGTAATTGTTTTATTAGTTGGTCTTGTTGTTGCACTTGTTGTTAAAGCTGAAAAACTGGGAGTCATCATCCATTCCTTAATAGTTTCTTCAGTAGGTGGAGAGTAAATTTCTGGGTCTGGAAGTTTGCAATCATCACAATATCCTTGATTTGCATTCAATTCCTCTTGGTGTTTAACATGTAAACATTCCTGACAGAGATCAACAGGAACTGTAAAGTTTCTTTTAAGTACAGTGAGGGCATACTTCTGGTTATAGTCTGGGTGGCTAGTGTCAAAGGATTCATCCAAAATTGTTTGTAAAGGATCAATATCATTTTCTGATAATAGGTCTGATTCAGCTTGCAATATAAGTTGCATTTCCTCATAGCTCCAAGGTTGAGTTATACGGTCAGAGGTTAAAGGTTCTAAGGCTTGGGCAATGATCTGGTCATTTTCATCCAAGAGAATCTTTGCAAGTCAGTAAATTCTGGTCTGGTTCATTTCATATTGGTGTCTGGCATTCTTTGTTGATTCAGTATAACGTTTGATTTGGTCCAAAGTTTATAGTTAAGATTATACTGGATATCCTGGCTAGCCTTGTATGCATAGAGGTGTTCCAATTTACAAAACCATAATTCTTCTCGAAGACTGTCTAATAGACACATTCTAGGCCTTGTGTCTGACTTATCATATACTTTGCAGTTGACAAGCATTCCGCGTCCTTCACCTTGGGTGAAAAAATGGATACTTCTAGGATTTTCTCAGTCAAGAGCACAGTGAAAATTATTATAACATCCTGGACATACCAGTTTCTCTTTAAGAAGTCTAAGAACTTCAGATCTGTTAGGAACTTTACATTGGCAACAATGATGGGTACGGCAAGGGCTATGGGAGGACCCCGAAGAACTCTGATATAACTCAGATCCAGACTCAAAATTTTAATATAACTTTATACATTTAATTTTATTAAAAGCTTTATACAAAATTATCATATAAGTTCAAATTTACTATAAATTATACAATTTCAGATCTGAGTACCAGTATGATCATGTTAACCACCAAAGCCAAAAACATAATTACACAAAAAAAAGTGACAAAGAGAAAATCAGAAACCTATCTAGAAAAAGAAAGGCGGTAGTTAACCGTATTCAAATTCAACAACAAAATTTTTAGTTCCGAAAATAAGCTACCCATACGATCGATGAGCGTTGCTACATAGTAAAGTCTAAATTTTACTAAGCAAATCGATTAAAGTTGCATAAGTAACATTGTTCAGCAGATCAAAATACACGTATCCTGAAAATTTCATACAAATTAGAGAAGTTTTTATTATTTGACTTTTAATTTTTACGTTCAACGGATTTTTTTTTATAAAAAAAAAAACCGTTGAACGTAAAAATTAAAAGTCAAATAATAAAAAGTTCTCCGATTTGTATGAAATTTTCA
>QKWP01000782.1:121216-145536 GCA_003550325.1 Gigaspora rosea
TACTTTCATCTGTAAATATTACCTGGTCCCAGTCGAAATCCTGATGATCTTTTGCCCATTTTAGCCGTTTCTCTTTGTGCTTCTCTGTGAGAAGTGGTTTGGAAAGTTTCGCTATATATTTTGCCCCACCTTCACGTAGACGCTTTTAAATAGTGCGTACACTAATGCTAACATTCCGTTTTTCCATTTCCTGTTGTATTTCAACAGCAGTTACATTTTCTTTGTCACTTGCAAGCTTAAGGATCTTTGCATCTTGCCGAGGAGTGGTGATCCGATTTCGACCAGGTTTTTGTTAATCATTTAAATTTTTTGTTTCCCCCCATTTTTTTACCCAATAAAGCGCAGTAGACTTACTACAGCCTACAATCTTTGCTGTAGCACCAAGCCCAAGCTTCGGACCTTTGGAATGATAGTGCAAAAAAATGATTTCATATCGCTTATGCAGCAGAAGAGGCATTTTAAAGGTTCAGAATTTGGGCGGAGAACATTGCTCTGGTAAATGGATAAATTGCCTGCAAATGGTAAGAATGATCAGCGTTTGCATCATTGTTTGTCATGAGAAAATTTTAAGGTTGTATGTACAATGCACGTGAAGTTACACCGGGTCGGATACTTACGGCGGGCACTGTAGTATCGTTATACAAAAAAAGATCGTACTTGTTATAAAGATCGTTTTTGTTATACAAATAAACATCTAACTTTTCAAAAAATTACTAGTTGGTTATACAAATTTAAATATATAACATATGGAAAAATTATATATAAGTTTATACAAAGCCAGATCTCAGTATTACATATGTTCTTCGGGGTCCTGCTATGGGTAGGTAGACGTCAACTATCAACTTGATCAAGAGTGCATCCACACTGATAAACCAAGTTTTGTCTTTTCCAAGTGGCAAAAGGACAGTAAGCTTCAATATATTCTAATGTACAGCATCCTCTGCAGACATTATTGGGGCAGTCCCTATATAGATAGTTGGAGTCATTGCAAGTAGGGCAGGTAGCACGCTTTGGGGCTTGTTTAGGGCATTTAACAGCAATGTGGCCAAATTCCTGGAATCGGTTACATTGGTTAGTAGGGCAATTTGCAAAGAGATGATCAGGAGAACCACAATTTCCACAGACACGCTGTTTAGGGGCCTTTTTGTTTCTTCGGCGAGACTAATAAGTAGTCTATTCATTTTCTTCTAGTGAGAGAGATTGGTTTGAGTCTTCTCGATCAAAAGTATAAGCTTCTCGAGGATATAAATATTCAGGTTCATATAGGTCTAATTCATTTGGTGCGGTAACAGTAGGTTGACTAGGTAGAGGTTGGTTGCTTTTATAAGTAGTAGGAATAGTATGTTTCTTGTTTTCTCATCTAAAAGTATAGCAGGCATTTTTCTAGTTATAGTTTGCTTCCACTTTTTGATTTCAGTTATTGCCAAAGAGAAGAGAATAAGAAGTAGTGTCTACTACTTCCACAGTAAGAGGGATAGTAATATAGTCAATTTTAATTGGCAGGTCTTTTATAATTCCCAAAGGTCGAGTGGAAGTTCCCACTGCAGGGACGATAAAGCTGTTAGAGGCTTTTTCAATAGTCAATCCAAGTTTCTTGACTGCCTAGTGAGCAATCATACTGATTGAAGCACCACTATCAATAATAGCCTGATAGGGTTTATTCTGAAGAGAGACAATTACATTTAACAGGTGTAGTATAGGCAGGAGTTTGAACAAGATTAGCATTTTTAGCTTCTTCATATAAGTGAGTAGCCAAGGCACCTCAGATAGATGGGTTATTGAGCAGTGTTTTCCACTTGCTAGCAGTAAGAGAGGGTGTTTGAGTCTGATTTTGTGTAAGGTAATTAACACTTCAATGATAAGGAAAAGGAGATCGATTAGAGGAGTTTTGGTAAGAGCGATAGTTATTATCATTTTAGCTTCTATAATTATTATCTCTAGATTGGCTCCTAGGATGAGAGTTATTATGACTGCGAGAATGGTCTCTGTTATTGGAATATCGGTTAGAAGAGCGACCATTTCGATCCCTATTTTGGTGTTCCGGTTATTGTTATTATTATTACGACGAGAATTGGATCCTTGTCATTGGTCCTGTTTTCTACTATTACAATCACGAATAAAATGTCAGTGCATCCACAATAATAACAGATAGGAGGCTCTTTCATTCGAGGGGTTTGAGCATGGTTGTTAAAATAATTAACAAAAGAGGTAAGTGTAGTCTGTGTCTGGGCTAAGCTTAGCAATTTGGTCTGTAAGTTGTTGAATAGCTTGGTCTGTATTGGTGGTAGGGGCAGTGTCTGAAATTCAATTTTTAAATTTGTTGTGGGCTGCAACTAAATGAAAAAAAATAGTTGCGGATTATAAGAATTTATAAAAATTTAGTTGCACACTTAAGTATTTAATCGAAATTTATAAGTAAAATTTGCAAATTTATGTGCAGAATTCGTATATGCATATCAGATTTTGGTTGCGGAAATTTAAAATTTGTTGCGGTCCACAGACTCCGCAACCCAATTTTAGACACTGGGTAGGGGTAGTCATTAATTTTCCGGTTTCTTAGCGAAGGGCTACTTTAATAGCATTGGCCAAGTTGTTAGGTACAGCAGCTTGAACATTAATTGCATACTCAGAACGTAAGCCTTGAATAAAAAGTTGTTTAACAAAGTCAGCTGGAAAAACATTAGTCGGGTCTACTTTCTTTTGTAATGTACGAAATCGGTTGACATATATATCCACAGTCTCTGTTGATCCTTGCTTAATATCAAAAAGCTGTTTTTGCCAGAGAGTTTTTTGCTTAGTAGTATAGAAATGTGCCTTAAAAAGATGCTAGAAACTTCGGTTCTGGGCACCATCATTATTGAAAGCATTGGGTACTGGGTTTAAAGCAGTGTACCAGTCTAGAGCAACACCTTTAAGGTACACAGGAGCAAGTTGGAGTTTCCGTTCAGCACTCCATTTATTAGCAGTAGCGGCTCTTCTAAATTCCTTTAGCCAGTCAGCAGGGTCTTGAGTTCTGTTACTATAAAAATCTGCAACTGTTATAAAAGTTTTCTCAGAGCCTTGTCCAAGGGCAGTAGCAAGATCAGTTATGGCTTGTGCAGCAGCTCGTAAAGCACCATCTCCCATTGGATTTTCTTCGTCTAGTTGATTAAGAGGTAAGATAGGGTTTAATTCTTCAGGAAGAAGTTGTAAATTGATTTCCTCAAATTGTTGTGGAGAATCAGCTCTAACAATAGTAGCGGTTTGCTTTTGAATATAATGGTCAAGAGGGTCAATTAAGTTTTAGTCGTTAAGAAGAAGAGTATTAAGTAATGGAGATGTATGACATGGAGTAACGTTTATATCTAAATTAACAGTAGGGTAAAATTCAGTTACAAGAGAAGGTGGAGGAACAGTTGTGCAAGCAGGAGAAAAGGTTTGTTGTAAATAGCGAAGGAAGCGATTTTGTGAAGGAGGAGTAGTTTCTCGAGTATAATGATATGGAATTTCTAAAATAGATAAAGAAGGAAGCTCAAGTTTTGGAGGGATTGGTATATAAGTATTAGTGGAAAAACCAACACCAGTGTCAGCTAACTGTTCAGGTCCTAAAGTATATATAAATCTGAGTAGGGAAGTGTCAAAGTTTAGTTTAGCTCCCCTTAATTGATTTTGAAAATCGAATAGAAGGTTTTCAGTCCTTAGTCGAGCTGGAGCAGGTGCAGAAGATAAAAGTTCCTCAATATGAAGATCAAGTAGGGTAGCTTCAAAATTAAGAGGTAAGATAGGTGCAAGAGTATAGGGGGTATGTGCAAGGAGTAGATCAGCAATAACTTCTTTTGGGTCTAAAAGGTCGTTATTATAGCGGCAACTAAAAACAATGTCTCGAGTAGCAGCTCTAGCAGTATTATAATCAGTAGCAGTAACTAAAACACAGTAAGAGTCATTTGTCTTTTGTGAATATTGGGTAGCAAAATAATTGTCTCGATATGTCTCCCAAAATCGTCGAAAGGGACGGTGTAAATTAGCAACAGGATAACAGATGGTACAGGATAAATCAGGATGGTAGGCTTGCAAAACATCTACTGCAAGTGAGGAAGGGTGACTTGTTTTGTGTAATTCAATTTGTTCTAAGTATAGTTCATATGCTCTATTCATATAGAGAAGTCAGTTCCCAAATCTCAAGGAAACTAATAAAAGAATAATAGAATATATCTCCAAAAATAAAAGGTTAGTAGTAAGTTGTTAACAAAATTTTCATCTCCAAAATATAGTAAGTAGTTAATATCTAACAAAAAGAAAATTTCAAGTAAGTTGTAAGAAAATAACAAGAGTACAATTAAACAGCAAGAGAGTTAGTAACAGCCAAAAAAAATAATTAAATTTCTGCCAAAAGTAATAATAAGATTTCTAAATTCTTCAATAATATCCAATAGTTTAATTAGGTTTCTGCTAGAAGGCACCAAATGTTACAGTACCGGAAGCCTTCTTTAATTCCGATAGAGTAACAATCACACGGCTCCTGAGATCCCTTACTTTGGGCGTGAAGCGGTGTGCAAGAGGAAAGTATAGTTTCTTCTATGTCTGTAAGAAACTACACACTTCTCTATGGCAGTTTGGTATAAAACAACAAGAGATAATAGACAGTTTATTAATTTAACAAGAGGGCTATTCCAAGGTGTCTGTTCCTTAGAAATCCCAAGAGTTTATTAATAATAATAGAGGAGGGTAATAAATATAAAGGTAAATATAAAATACAATGTCTGGATCTGTCTAAAACTAAGGAAAATAAGATGGGTTTATATATCTATTGAGCTAAGCATTGCTAAGCGTCGCTAAGTGTCGCTAAGCATCATTAAGCGTCACTAAGCGTCGTTAAGTGTCGCTAAGCATCGTTAAGCGTTGCTAAGTGTCGTTAAGCGTCGCTAAGCGTCATTGAGTGCATTGCACATCAATTTCGCATATCACTATTACTAAATATAGTTATTACAAAATTTTCTTATTAAGTTCTAATTTCTTAACTAATTTTTACCAAAATTAACTACAACTTATTCTATAATACTACTTAAATTTTTTTTAATTTGATATATTAGGTGCCCGATATATGCAATAGTAGGAATAAAGTAAATTTTTAGTTATTCCTATAGTAAGGAATAACCGGAATTTACTTTTATTCCCACCATTTTGCATATATGTATGTGCATGCCCAAATAAAACGTAAAGTTTTTTTTTTTATCATTTTTTTTTATCATTTTTTTTTTTAAATTTTATTTAAACTAGTTTTATTGTTTTTTTATCATTTTTTTTATTTATTTTAATTTTTTTTTATAATTTTAAAAATCAGGTTTTTTTAAATTACATAATTTTTTTTAAGGTTTATGTAATTTAGCGCATATGTATTGTAATGCACCCATCTGATAAACCAATCATATCGTAGGATCAGGTGTAATGTGAAATCGAGAAAACATAGTGATTTTTTAAAAAATCGCCTGTGGCTCATAATTTTGCTTATAAAACCACTCTTCGTGCTTTAACAAAAAAATTCCTTGCAAAATTTTACTATAAAGCCTCTCTTCTTGCCTACACACTATTCTAACCTCACCCTAACCCTAACTAACAAAAAAACAGGTTATTTTAGTTGTTTTGATTTCATATTACACCAAATCATATGAGGTGCGCTACAGCGCACATGCGCAAAAATATTAAATTCTTTTTTAAATTATTTTATTTATTTTTTTATTTCATTATTTTTTTTTTAATTTGTTAAATTATTTTTTTATAAACTTTTTTTTTATTTTTTTTTTTAATACTTTTTTTTTTAAATTAATTTGTTTAACGTTTTATCAATTATTAATGTTTTTTTATTTTAACTTATATCTTTTTTAGCGCTTATTATTATTTTTTTTAATAATTTAAGTGTACTTTTTAAAGATCTTTTTTTTGATTTTTTATTATTTTTCGCTTTATTTGTTTTTTTTTAAAAAATTTTTTTTGTTTTAATATTTTTTTATTTATTTATTTTTATTTTTTTGACAGTTTTTTTTATTTTTTTTAATTTTTTTTTTATTAATTCGGTTTAATTTTTTTTAAATTTGTTTTAATTTAAACGCTTTTTTTTTATTTTTATTTGTTTATTCAATTTTTTTTAACTTTAAATTTTTTTTATTTTTTTTTATTTCAATTTT
This sequence comes from Gigaspora rosea, assembly GCA_003550325.1. Classification (NCBI taxonomy): domain Eukaryota; kingdom Fungi; phylum Glomeromycota; class Glomeromycetes; order Diversisporales; family Gigasporaceae; genus Gigaspora; species Gigaspora rosea. Next base: position 127,378 of record QKWP01000782.1, read on the forward strand.
TCAAATTTTTTTTTATTAAGGGTAGGTAAACGTAGATCATTTTTCATATGATCAGCATGGTATTACAGATTATAAAAATTCGCCACAAGCAAAATTTTTTAATGCTTTAACGAATTTTTACCAAAATTTTACAACGTGCTGATAAGAATTTTCTATTTATAGTAATAATAATTTCGAAACTTGTTTTATTTGAGAAAATTCCACTTCGAATATTACTGAACTATTTGGTCTCTTTGTATTATCTGAGAAAACATAGAGCCATCTGAGTAAACTTCGGTAATATTCGAAGTGGAATTTTCTCAAATAAAACAAGTTTCGAAATTATTATTACTATAAATAGAAAGTTCTTATCTGCACGTAGTGAAATTTTGGTAAAAATTCGTTAGAGCATTAAAAAATTTTGCTTGTGGCTAATTTTTATTTACTATATAAAAATCTGTAATGTCATGCAGATCATATGAAAATGATCTACATTTACCCTACCCTTAATTTTTTTTTAAATTTTTTTTTTTATTTTAAATTTTAATTTTTTTAAAAATTCTTTTTTATTTTAAAATTTTTTTTTATTTTAAATTTTTTTAATTTTAATTAATTTTTTTATTTAATTGTGATTTTTTATTTTTTATTTATAGTTTTTTTTAATTTTTTAAATTAAGTATTTTTTAACTTTTTTTTTACTTTACGTATTTTTATTTTATATTATTAACTGTTAATTAATTAATAATTATTTATGTTTTTTTAAGGTACTGTATTTACATTTAAATAGCCGGTGATAATTACCAGTTACACAAAGCAGTCATAAAAATAAGTTAATTGAATTTTTTTATTTATTTCTTTTTTTTTATTATTTTTTACTAATATTTATTCTTGTTTTTTAGTTTCAGATTATTGTCCATCTTATTGGCGTGCTTTTCTCGTCGTTGGTGCTATTCTTTCATCATTGGTATCTTTTAGCTCGGTGCTTTCCTTTTTATCGTTAGTGCTGTCCATTTTGAAGCCACTTCTTTCGCCACTGTTGGTGTCGTCCATTTGGTGTGTGCTTTTTTTAGTTGTTGGTGTTCTTTATCGCTTTTTATTTCGAATGCTAACTTTTACATTTTTTTTAGGTTCTTCATTCAGATTTCGTTGTTGGAGTCGTTAGTTGGTGCTTCATCATTGGTGTTGACCATTTCAGTGTATTATTCGTTGTTAGTAACATTAGTTCAATGTTTTTTCTTGATATATTTTTGTTAATGCACTCTAGTTTTAAATACTATTCTTTAGTTTTTTGTTTTTTAGGTTCTTCGCGTGATTTCATGATTGCCTCATGCCAATTTCAACATAGTTTCGAGATTTTGCTTTGGGTGCCTGTTAGTTTTTTTGGGCGTTTCTGATTTTTACATTGCTTCAAGCGTGTTTCAGAGTCTCTTGTTGTAGATTTCTTTTTGGATGCCCTGTCAGTTTTCTTGAGTACTCTCTGTGCGAGTTCGTGGTTGCCTTATAAGGTGTCTTGTTGTCGATTTTGATATTGTTTTGGTGTGTTTTGGAGGGTCTTGTAGATTTTACCTTGGGTATATTGTTAGTTTTTTTGGGTGTTTTTGTGTGGCTTTATTGTAGCTTTGTAGTTGCTTTAGGTGTTTTGTTACCGATTTGTTGAACCTTTTTTTTTTTTAACAATCATAGTCATTGGGTGTTTTCTGCTTTTGTTAGTGTTGTATTATTACTAGTGTTTCATTAGTTATTTGCTATTGGATTGTATATTATATTCCAAATTGTAACTGATTTGTTAGAGAATTGTTTATAATAAATAAATAAAAAAAAAATAAAATTTTTATTAAATTGCTTTATATTATTGTTATAGCAAAGTGATAATTAGATGATTGTAAAAAATATATGCATATTCGAATTTATTCTTTCTTGATGTTACTTTATATCGGGTACATATTGGATACATGATGTATTACAGAATTTATATATACGATATATATACGGTATGTATATGGCATGTATACTGTGTGTGACTATATATGTCCGATATGTGTCCGATATCTTACATGAACCAGGCACATATCGGGTATGCATACAAATATATCTTATACATATTGGTCACATATCATCTATATATACTATATATATCAGGTACCCGATATTATACCGATGTATATAATTTTGACCTGTGAACAGGAAACAGTTATCGGAACACATGTCTATTTTTTCAAAAGCATTACTATTGGAATTTAACCCTAGACCTAGTGATCTAAGTCGATACTTATAAAGTCGACTTAAGTCGGTTAGTCAACTTAACTAAACCTATTTTTACATAGTCGACTAGCCGGGCACTATCATATTATGAACTGCTATTTTGACTATTTTTTTTTGCTCATCATTTCTTGATCAAGATATTTATAAGCAGTCAATATTAAGTTCATCGCATTAAAAGACTAGCTTGGAAAAAGCTACCCCAATGATTATAACTATTATGTTTATTTAAAGAATTACATAAATTACTGCTAAAGTAAAATTTGTTATTTATACATGCTTAAATAAATTTTATTTTCAAATTGTTTGTAGTAATAATTACAGAATTAGTTGTGTAACTTTAACCCAGGCATTATGATTTTTAACAAATTTTTGAATTCAACATTCAAACAGATTTTTTTTGAATTAAACATATTTTCTCAATAACTAATATCAATAACAAAACCGATCCCAGAGTTATCAATAATCAAGTACGCATAGCTATAATTTTTTGAAAAAATTTCCCATTACTAATACTTAAACAGTATAATTCATCAAATAGCATTTTCATACTTGAACAGTATAATTCATTGAATAGCATCGTCATACTTAAATAGTATAATTCATTGGATAGTATTGTTATATTTAAACAGTATAATTCATCAAATACTATATAAGTGCATGAGAGCGAAAACTTGTAACAAGTTTTCACTCTCATGTACTAATAATATTATACTCATATAATTCTGTGATCATAAATAATGCGAGCTAATCTAAAAAAGTAAAGTCATTAAATGAAATAAAAAAAAAGCAAGAAACAATAAAAACAAAATAATGCGAATTAGATGGGGCTACATTAATAAGTAAGATGCATATATGTAATGTGGAATATTAGAAACAGCTTCGAATTTCTAAAAAAAAAAAAAATAAGTACTTTTGCAAAGCCCAATTAAAAATAATTTGTTATTGATAAAGTTAAAAGATTAGATTAAGTAAAATCAAATATGATAGATTTTTTGTATCTAAAAACATTATAAAAAAAGAATTTTTCCATCAATGATATCTATAATCATAATAGATCAAGATAATTATCCTACATTTCAATACAGATCAGAAGATATTTCTGACGATATATTAGAATGCAATTCTATCCCTATTGCACCTCTTGATTCTTCCTCATTTCCATGTCATCTTGAACATGTTACAACTATTTCTAATCCTAAATACTCTAATGTGTTGATATATGGGGGTGCAAGTAGAAACCAAGCAAATTGTTTTTAGTGAGTTTTTTTAAATTTTCAAATCAAAATATCTTGACAACTATTAAACTAAACTTGATAAAATTTTTTATTTTAATTCTATAACTACATAGAATTAAAATAAAAAAATTTTTATCAAGTTTGGTTTAATAGTTGTCAAGATATTTTATTTTAAAGTTTTAAAAAATTTACTTAGAAACAATTTGCTTGGTTTCTACTTGCACCCTTCATATACTTCTGATCTGGTTTCTACTAAGTTGTCTTCTTTACATAATCTTGAACATTTTACTTCATTGTCTTCATCACATAATCTTGATCGTTTTACTTCGTGTCTCCATTACATAATCTTGAACGTTTTACTTTGTCATCTAGTATTAAATGCTCTGATCCACTATTATATACTTCTGAATACTTTACCTTAGTGTTACGAATCGAGCAAAAAATCATAATCGATTAGTTAGTTAAAAATTTTTAGAAAATCAATTAATAGTTGATTATGTTTAACTAATCAACTAATCGATTAATTGATTAATCAGTTAATTGATTGGTCGATTAGTTAATTAATCGACTAATCGATTAGTTAAATATCTGATATGTACTATATGTACGATCTCTATATACTCTTTATTCAGTATAGTATATATTGGTATATAGACAACTAATCGATTAACCAACTAATCGAATAATCGATTAATTAGTTAATCAATTAATCAATTAGTTGAAAATCGATTAATCGATTAATCGATTAGTTGGTTAATCGATTGAAATCATGGTTGTAATAGTAAATTGATTAGTTGCCAACTCAATTTAATCGATTTTTGATTCATATCACTACTCTACCTTATCACATTATTCTGATCAATCTACTTTGCCATTAGATAATCTTGAAAATTTTACTTCACCATCGAATAATTTAAACGATTCTGATTCTTCAAATACTCTTTTACAAATACAAAAAAACATAAATCAGTTTTTGTTGCATTGTCTACCAAAAAACCAAAACCGAAAAAAGTTGGGTATAGAATCATATGAGAAAAGACAAAACTATAAAAAAAGAAACAAAATGCTTAGTTCCAGTTAAATGAAATGGAAAAATAGTGTCATGTGGAGAATCATTTGCACTTTCTTCTAGTACAAGCTAGGGGTTAGTAAAATTACGGGAGGGACAACTTATTATAATATATAGCCACTAAAAATGATTCGTATTTATTTTGTATAACAATGTATAAATGTATATTAAAAATGCCCACGACACTATATCAAAGAAACTTCGGCTATATTGATTGATTGCTGATTCAAGACAGGTTATTGCAACATTCTATTTCTGTCGCCTGGTAGATTTATATAAGAATTAGACGCATATTGGTATTCGTAAAACTAAATATTATTCTGGTTAAAATCAAACATTAACTTTTAATTATATTAATTTATATATATTTTTAGTGAACTATACTTATTCTACGCACTCGTATGTCTGTTGTAAATTGACGTTTGGGTTTATTATCTAAATAGAACTAACATTTTCTTTTTCATAGGTCTTTACTTCATGAAATGGTTGGAACGTGAAATGGGCGCCTAAAGAGAGAGTCGGAACGAAGCACTATAAAGCTAGAAGATAAGTACCAGCTTTTGTTCTTTTGTCTGTGTTTGATTTCTTTCTCTTCTTTATTCTATATTCGGTTGGAATGTGGGTATTTGAATTCGAATCTGAAAAACTGTAAAACTGGGATTATTTATAAGTTCTATATAAATTTCAAATAGGAACTAACCTTTTATTTATTTGTAGAGATTGGAACCGTTCAAGTTTTTTCTAATTGCTTGACCATCTAATCGTGTTAACGTTTAGTTCAGCCAATATTCAGATAACTTTGGTGACTCGGCCTGAAGCTATAAAACAATTTTTATGCGGTTAAACAGTTCCAATTCTTATTTTTTTATAGCTTTGCAAAATGGGCATTTGAAGGGAACAACATGTCGTAATAAAATTATAATGTAGCCATTATAATCTTACGGTGTTGTAAGTTTAGCTATTTATTATTAGTCGATGTTAGTTGAGAGCTTTATATTGTATATTATGTGAATCTTTATTTTAATAAAAAAAAAAAATACAAATATAAAAAAATACAAATATATAAAAAACTAATTCAGTAATTAATAAAATCGTCATCACGTTGCTGGGCACTACTATATATTAAGCATAAGTAAGGTCTTATACAGATTTGTACTATAATTTTCATAAGCTAATGTTCTTAGTTCCCTTACGATCACATTTACGTACTCGTGAAGTCCAAAATTTATACTAGTAAAAGGAAATTATTATTCGTCCCAGGAAAAACTACTGCAGAATTTTTATCGTCACCTACATTAAAAAGATCTAAAGAGAAGAAATATTAGTACAAGAAAATTGAAATAAAATTAAACAAAGAATCGAACTTAATATCCAGTTTCAGGCCCACTATCCCGTGAATATTCTACTCTACAAGAGAAAAGCAGTAACTATATTAACGACATTATCACAAAAAAGTGCCGTTATTAAGCCTGTATTTCAGCAAAACAAATACCTACGAATCGCGGCAGATTATTTGGATCTAAATCTTCAGGTGCTCATTTAACGTCCTAACTGTCCCAACAAAGCAAGGACTACAAAAGAAAAAGGAATGTTAGTTCTTATTTTCGAAAAAAAAAGAATACATAAAAAAGAGAAAAAATAGAGACTTATCATTTTGTCCAGTTTCTATTTTCTCTCCAGATCACCCGGGTTCAAATCGTCAAACACATATTTTTTGTGTCCGATTAAGCACAATCTTCAAAGAGAAAAAATTGTTAGCTTGTGTTTAAAAAAAAAAGAAAGAAACTCAAACGCAAGACACGAATAGAACTGGCATTTGCCATTTATACCAGTTTCACAGTTTCTCATGCTGATCACTCAGATCCGAACCTTCAAGCACCCATGTTACGTTCCGGCTATTCCAATAAAGAAAGAAGACTTGCAAAAAAGAAAAAATAGGTCAGTTTTTATTTCGAGAAAAAAAAGGAAAAGTGAATATAAAATAAAGAAAAATTGGTACTTATTTGTTCAACCTACTTTAGCTTCTAGATATGATTCAGTTTTTTTAACGATAAAAAAACAGCTATAAAATTTTTTTATGATTAATTACTTACCTTTGTCTATTTCGAGTTTCAAAAAAAAAAAAAGATATTCCAATAGACATATTATTTTTAAATAATTATTAATTAAAACTTTGACTAGTCGAACACGATATATATGAATTTATATGATTTTCATATAAAATAACAATTTTTAATTACAATTAAACTTGTATAATATTTGAGTTGGCTCCCCCATAATTTTACTAACCCCTAGGTACAAGTACACTTGGAGCTCATTTATATACGATCTATCGCTTATCTGAAAAAGGTTTATTACTACCATTATCAGGAACATCTGAACGGCTAGCTTCTAAGAAACCTGTTGCTATAGCTCAAAAAGATCCTATGCAACCAACATTATTAGATATGTTAAACAAACAACTATCATTATCTTTTAACAAAAAAATAAATTAACTTCTTGAATTCTAGCTTGGATTAATTGATGCATGCATGGCATTTAATGTTTAGGAAAATGAAAACTTTCACAACTTAATGTATGAAGCCAAATCTCGCTACTAAATTCCTTGTCNTTATTAGATATGTTAAACAAACAACTATCATTATCTTTTAACAAAAAAATAAATTAACTTCTTGAATTCTAGCTTGGATTATCGATGACATGCATGCATTTAATGTTTTAGAAAATGAAAAATTTCACAACTTAATGTATGAAGCCAAACCTCACTACCAAATTCCTTGTCAAGATGTATTTAAACAAAAAATGCATGAAGCAATAAACTTTGCAGAAAATAAAAATACTTGACCTTTTTCAACAAACAATGAATACTTTTTCATTTACGACCAATCTCTGGACAAGTGCATACAGGCCATATATGGGTATTACAGCTCATTGGCTCGATTCTGATTTTCAGTTAAATCAAGTACTTATGACTATAGAGGAATTCCTTACTCACATACCGGAGAACATATTGAAGACTGTTTAAGAGCCAAATGGAATATTTCAGAAAAATGTATTGCTGGAACCACTAATAATACTCTAATAATGCATCATCCATAGTTAAAGCAATAACTAACCTTGGAATAATCCATATTCGTTGTACTGCATATACTCTTCAACTTTCTATTACTAATGCTTTACAATCTGGTGAAGTAACAAATTTAATTAATAGAGCTAAAGAGTTAAATAGTTTTTTAGTACACAAAGATAAATATGGAAACATTAAGAAAAGCACAAGAAGAAATAAATAAAAAAAATAATATTCGTATTACAAGCCGAATGCAATTTCTAGAACTGATAGCCACTGTATCTGTTACACATTGAAATTCAACGTTTGTGCTTTTAGAATATTTGTTATTACTATATGAGTCTATACAATTACTCACCAAAAAGTTAATTCAAGATGCCAATAGGGAGATCCGTAAAGATGGGAAAAAATTAGAATCCCTATTGCTAAATGAAAATAAACAGTTAGGCCTTAAGGAACTCATTTATTTATTTGAACCTTTTGCTTGTGCAACATTTTTAATGAGAGGTGATACATACCCTACGCTAGAGGTTGGAACCGGTTTTAATAATTCGGGTTTATCACGTGAATTTTGTGATATTATAGAATTTATTAAAATTTAATTGGATTAAATTCTAAAATATCACAAAATTTACGTGATAAACCCGAATTATTAAAACCAGTTCCAACCTCTACCCTACGCTTTTCCTTATGCTTCCAACAATCGCAACTCTTTAAAAACACTTGTTTAAAATGGAATCAACATTGACTTATCCTATTGTTTGTGATATTAGAAATGAGATTGAACTTAATTTAGCTAATCGATAAGAAGACCCAGAATTAGAGGGTTATCTGGCATCAATCTTAGACCCTAAATTTAAAAATCTAGAATTTGCTTCAGAAAAATTCGAAGCAACAAAACAATCTCTTAAACAAAAAATGATAATGTTGCAAAATGAAACTGAATGTTTAAATGACCAGCCAATAGCAAACCCTACTTCAAACTTGGCGTCTTTTTTTAATAGTATTGCTAATGCCAAAAAATTCTCTCCAATTGATATAGAATTAAAAACATATTTTGACTTGCCTTGAATGATATTGTATGATTCCGATAATCCAGAATATATAAAACTGAAAATCCACTTTCCTGGTGGCAATTATATTCGAAAACATTGTCCTTACTTTTACAATTAGCTCGTCGGTATCTTGCAATTCCTGCAACCTCCGTTCCTTTAGAACATTTATTCTCAATAGCCAGAAATGTGTTGACTGATAAAGAAATAGATTACTTCCTAAAAGTGTTCACGATTTGGTTTTTTTAAAAGAAAATAATAAGAACTTTAATGTTTACCCAAATTTTGAATAAAGTACTACGAAAATTAAGATTGTTTTAAATTGAATTAGTAAAATATTTTTATGATTAAAATAATGTCAGCTTCTTGTTTAAGGTGGCTAAAAGGTTTAAAGCATAAGCGATAATAAACATAGCAGTTGCCATCTAAGGTACTTTGGATTTGGGTTTTGCTTTTTTTAAAAGAACTTAATTTATCTAAACAAATAGTTTCTTGGTCTTGGGCCTTTACTAAGCGCTAAAATAAATCATCACTAACTATTTGATAAGCTTGTTTTAATTGAGATTGATGTCTTTAGTTCAAATTCTTAAATAGTATATAAAGTACAAGATTTATTTCAGATTTGTAACTTATATAATAAAATCTTTTCTTTATTCTTTGCTAACCGAAATTTTTAAACGTATGTAATAATGCCTGACAATCACATGTATGTACATATGATGAAGTATGATTGGTGCTTAACTATCACATGAGAGTAGGCTTATTCAGTCTTCTTCTCCTTACTATGTAGGCAATGATAGTTGAAGATCATATCTTCAAAGTAGTATTTTTATAATAAAAAGAAAAAATAAATTGCAAAAAGGTAATAGTAGCTGTAATAGTCAGATTCTAAGCCTGCCTCAAAAGGCTATAACTACACCTAAAAAAACTATATTATTAAAGACAACTGGATTGTGTATTTTTTGCAGAACAAACAACTACCTTCACCAAAGTACTGAGCTACCAAATGGTAATTATGAATATATTAAACCTCACAATACACATAGTTAGAGGCCCTATCGCTTCAATAGTAGAAATTAAATTTTTTGCTTGACTAAGCATACTCACACAAATAGTTCTAGCAATTATCTTATCAACACAAAAACAACCTAATATGAAAAGGTGGAATATTGGTAAAAAAATTACTCTAAAGGGATTTTATATTAATATTATGTACAGTAGCTATGGAATCATGCCATATTTGGTAGAAAATAATTCGATACTGCTGGTACATATATGTTGTAGTTATATTTTAACAAGTAAAAAAATAATACTGTATTAGGAGACTATGGGACTGGTTTGCATTATTAAAATCTAAATTTTTATAAAATTCTGCATAACTACTAAGAGCCGTGTCATTAATCACCTGATTATTTTTTATCTCTTAATATATATATAGTCAGGTTTTTATATATAATTTCAACTTTTTTTACCCCCTCCCCCTCTAAAAAATCAACTGATTTTTGTCACTCCCCTACTTAGAATTATGCCGAGATTTTATCCTAATGAATATTGCTATTAATATTAGTGTAAGTACAAAATTAAGATACAGTAACAAGTTATACAAAATTAGATGTAAGGTTTTGTAACACTCTCCTTTTTTTTACGAATAGTGTCTAGACTCTTTTTTTATTATATACAATACTGCAATAAAAAAAGGTGAGGAATATAAATTTATGAATAAACAGTTTTGAAAATGAACAAAAATTCAGTGTAATACTTTACCGTTACAATCAACACATAATACTGTATATGGCTAAGGCTGATTTGGTACTATCGTGATGATATTCCTGATCATAACTTGCTCATCGATATATTAGTCTTAATATTTTTTGCGATTTGCACATAATAACCTAAGCTAAGTGGAAATAACATAACTATGTTATTTCCACTACATATATGTGGCTTTATTTTAATACAACCACTTACATGCAAGCAAACACAAACCAACAAAATAAAGAAACAACTTGCCAGAAACTAAAAATGCCCAAGCAGTTTATAACCATAGAAAATGGAGAGCATGAAAAAGCCAAATGAGAGGAATCTTGCTGTGAGTTGGATATTTCTTTTCTTTGTTTCTCCTTTTTACTAAATTTTTCAAGTTCAAGCTATCCAAGCTATATGCGTTAAATGAGATTACGCAAAAATTTAGCATGCAACTGCAAAATCTTGGGTTCAGTTCCAAACAGGGTCAAACTGAGTTTCACCTGCTTGACGTAATTTAGAATAAACAGGCGAAGTTAAATCATGCCCATCTATTTAGGGCTATACCCAATCAGAGTCATTGCATTCCATTCCTTAAGATAGAAAAAAAAACCAGAATTTCATTCAAAAGCAATATTAATATTCTTTTTAACAACAATTCCTTTCTGGTAAATTCACCAACATGATACATTCTATTAGCGTGCTCCATTTTTGCAATATTCAAACGCTTTCTTTTTGTCCTCTTCAACACTACTTCCATTCTTGTAACAATATCCAACATTATTTGTTCCAAAGGCATAACCTATCTCTGCAGCTTTTACAAAACGGCTGTCTTTATTTATTTGATTTAAGCATGAACGGCAAACATTTTCTATTTCAACTCCAATTCCAAGCTAATAACAATATCCAACACTATTTGTTCTTGTTCCCATAGTATTACCCATCTTTGCAAATTTTTGAAAATAAAAGAATGACTTATGTTTATCCTTTTCGACTCCAACTCTATATAGATAACAATATCCAGCATCGTGTATTCCATTAACGTCTCCCATCTCAGCAGATTTTTGATAATAAATAAATGCCTTACGTTCATCCTTTTCAACTTCAACTCCATTTTTATAACATAACCTGACAGAAAATATCTTGTAAAAATCATCCATATCTGCTAATTTTTGGTAATAATTGAATGCTTTACGTTCATCCTTTTCAACCCATTTTCCAAAATGATAACAACTTGCAAGAATGAATTGAACTGGAGAGTTAATTGGATTATCTAAACAAAAATTGATAATATTTTCAAGATTTTGTTTCTTCTTTATTAGAAACTGTCCTAATTTATCAAGAATTCAGCGTTCTGGCTTGCCTTTCAATTTTTCTTTTTTATATAAATTACACATATTATTAACAATTTCATTTAAAAGCATGTGACAAATTATAGTACCATTGTTGGCTATTTGAGTAATATCCAATGAACACTCAATTTTTTCAACTTGCTTTACAAATAGAATATTGTGATTAGACATTTTGACGCAAGAAGTATGGTGTACAATATAGTTGCATCAAATTTATTGCGTAGGTTATGTATTACATTGCACAACATACAACTTTTAGATGTTATTTATATGAGTTAATAAATTTGTAACTGTAGTTACTGTAACTACTTGCGGTATTAAACGGGTACGAGTACTAGACTCTGAACCCTAGGGCAAGGGTAGGGCCCGGATAGTTGAGTCCTTGTATAGGCGGATAGGGTAGGGCCCCTGAATACTAATATGCTATATATATAAACCTTTGTTTTCAAATCTTATATAAGTGTACAAAAAATTTTATTATGGAAGTGTACATTGGCTTGAAGCTATATATTTAATGTACGACAAAAGTTTAATATAAGTTTTTTATACTTTAATAAAGTGTACAATAAAGCAAAATTTATTATTAAGCTAATGTACGATAAAGATTTAAATATTTAAATTTACTTTTTAAAATTTTTTGGATATTTTCTCAAAGTTTCATCCTGATCTTGCTTGTAATTTGCATTTATTCATTTTTTATTCAGAACTTTTCAGATTATATATTTTCTTATAGAATTTACTAATTTCTTTCCATTGTCTAACTGTTTAGAATTATTCATGCTAATTTATATATTACTTTCTAAATAAAATATGTTATCTTTGTTAGAGTTAGGATTAAAGTTAGTAAATAATATTATACAGTACTAAAATTTTGCAATAAATTTTTTTTATTACGGTGCAAACAACCTAGTCCCGACAAATAAAATCGATGACATTCAAATTGCTAATCCTTCTTCAAAAAAAATAGTCATCAAAAAATACTATCCTAAAATGTTAAATCAAAACAAGCTAAACACTTCCATAGTTTTTAATTTTTTTTAAATCTATTTATAAAAAAGTTATAGCAGGTTGAAGTTAAAGTATTTTTATAAAATTTGGCCGCCCTATATATATTATAAAAACAAGCAATTTGGCCGCCCTATATATACTAAATTTGGCCGCCCTATATATACTAAATTTGGCCGCCTTATATATACTAAATTTGGCCGCCTTATATATACTAAATTTGGCCGCCCTATATATTACTATAGTGTGAATATGGCGTGCATGCATATTAAAATATTTTTTACTAAGTTAACGATATATGCCCACTAATTGAAAGTTGTAGAGCTCGTCGAGACGCATCTAACGGTGGTTAGATCATCCAAATCGGCCTAGTGGATGGCAAGATATCGTCAAAAAACAATTGGGCGACTATATAATTCTCTATGTAAATTACATGGAGACTTGATATAATCGTCCAATCGTTTTTCAACAATATCTTGCCATCCACTGGGCCGATTTGGATGATCTAACTATCGTTAGATGCGTCTTAACGAGCTCTAAAAACTTTCAATTAGTGGACATGTGTTGTTAACTTAGTAAAAATATATTTTCAAATGTATGCACGCCACATTCACACTATAGTGATTTTCATATGTGATTTGCATTACGTTATACTACAGACAATCTCTGATTAACTGGCGTAACTATCAATTAAAGTAATTTGGTAAATGAGCATGTGCCAATTTGGCTATATATATAATGAAAATATCAAATTTGGCTATAAATAATGAAAATATCAAATTTGGCTGCATATAATAAAAATATCAAATTTGGTCGCATATAATAAAAATATCAAATTTGGCCGCATTATATAAATTTCAGATTTGGCCACTAGAAAATTCCATTTGTTGAAACTAGGTTGTTCGAACTATAGTATACAAAAGATGATTTCTTAGGCAAAGTTTTGTGATAAGTGTAACTTTTCAAAAAAAAACTGATTATTGTTTTAATTATTATAATATCTGATTTTGTATTCTAATTGGCCAATAAAAAAATTGGTGGAGAAATTAGAATAACCTCTCTTATATACTGTACGATATACCAATTTAATATAATTAGTAAGTGTACACCAATTTTTTTTTAATAATATTAATTAAGTGTACATCAAAGGTTAAGCAAATTTGCTATTAAAAAGCTCATTTTTGTATACAAATGGACAAACATTTTAAAAAATTTAGTTTAAGTGTACGACAAAGGTTTTTTGTATATATTCAGGGGTCCTGGTAGGGTCAGGGTATTGCTAGTACCCGGCCCTACCCGGCCTTTGCAGAAGCCTATATAAGAGCCTTTTAACGGAAATCGACTTTCGGTTAAAAAACCAAAATTAATAATCGACTTAAATCGATTAAGCCAAGTCGATTTTTATTGTCGACTTGGTTCACTACCTAGACCTGCCACTTGGGGGTGACAACTTACCAACTTTCCTAAGTCACCATACCCTTAAATATTTTAAAAGATCTTGTATACTACAAAATAAGTAAAATATTTTGCAAAATATCAAATTTCAAGAAATAAATATTTTGAAAATGATTTTGAAATATTTTAAAAGTGGTTTCAAAATATTTTAGAACTAGAACTAATATTTTTGAAATATTTTGAAATTTTGTATAATGTACAAATTATGTATTACAAGCCCATATTAGATTTTTGTTTATTTTAGTTTTGTTTATAATTAATTATCTATTATTTTACATTGTTTTTTTTATTTTCGTTTGTCTTTTTTAATTTTGGTTTATTTTTTTTTAGTTTGGTTTGTTTTTTGAATAATTATTTTTAGTGCGGGGGTGCACCGTGTGCGAGGTATAATCACAGACATATATAAACAGTAATAATCATCTGATAATTACTAATTTTTTTTTAATTTTTTTTTTTAGCATTTCTTTCGGGTCGTAGTTGTTGTAGTTGGAGTTGCTATTAACGGAGTCATAGGTGCGCTGTCATCGTTATTGGAGTCGTGGTAGATGCCTTATAGTGGATTTCATTGTCTGACTTGCTTCTGGTATCACATTTAATTTAGTAATTTTCTTTCTAGGTCGTTCTTATTGACATTTTAAATGGGTGTCATTGTTTCTTGTATTTGCCTTATAGTGGATTTCGTGTTTACTTGCTTCTGGTGTCGCTTGCATTGCATATATAACCTTCTACTTTTTTTCTAGGTTTTTTTGGTTTTAGTTTTGTGCCATGTCGATGTATAAGTGAATGTTGTTATTTTTTGTATTGACTTTCTTGTGGATTTTTAGTTGATTTCTGGATTTACTTATGGTGTCACTAATGTTATGTCTAACTTCCTGCTTTTTCTTTCTAGGTTGTTCGTTTCGTACTGTGTCGCTATTGTAGGTGGGTTATCGTTTCTTATGTAATATTATGATGGATTTCGTCAGTTTATTTGCTTCTGATGTCGGTAATATTGCATGTCTAACTTTCCACTTTCTTTCTAAGCCATTCTTAGTATCAATTTTATGCTATATCACCATTGTAGATGGGTCATTGTTTCTTTACTGTGAAGTTTGTAGTTGACTTGCATCTGGTGTCACTCATGTTGCATGTTTAACTTTTCACTTTTTTATTAGTTGTTCTTGATATCGATTTCACATTGTATAGCTATTATATGTGGGTATCGTATTGCTTATGTTAGCTTTATAGTGGATTTCGTCATGTCTAACTTCCATTTTACTTTCTAGGTTATTCTTTGTGTTAGTTTCGTGTTGTGTCGTTTTTGTATGTGGATATCGACGTTGTTTGGTTGATTTAATATGGATTTTGCTGATTGATTTGCTTTAGTGGTATTTGGAATTCGAGTAGTGTTAGCGATTCATGTTAAGGTTAGGGTGAGGCTGAGGTTGTTTACTAATGAGTTATTTATTCGAATATGTTATGCTACAATCCTTTTTTTTTGTATTTTAAAATATTAGCTATCCGATACGAAAGTATCGAGCAGCATTTTGTCTTAAATCGATCATGGGTATATTGTAATTGATCGTTAATAGATGATCATGATTTATCGTATGATTTTACTGTTTAGTGATTTATTTTATGATTTTATTTGATGCATTGTCATGATTTACTGTATAATTCGATGACATAATAACTTAGTATTTGGGATTATTAATCGTTAGTATTATTTAAGGGAACAAGCCTTTTTCAGAAAAGGTAACTTCTGTTTTTTCTGATTATACGACTTTGTTTGATTTTTCGTCCCGCTCTACCTAACTCTTGTACATGATCATAGAGGGTTGTAATTTGATTCTTGTTGAAGATATTTGCAAATCGTAATTCACGTGACCTGCACTTGGTGCACATATTTCCCAGTATCGGCATAAAAATTTCACCCCCAAGTGACCAGTGCCAAAATTCTTTTAAGTTCATTTATTTTAGAGTTAGGATAAGTGCCCAGTTAGGATTTGGGTTTAGGTTTAGATTATTATAGTAAATCACTCAAGGAAAGCTCAAAAAAGTGGTTTCCTATGCAAATGATTATGTTACATAACATTTTGCAGAAAAATCTGATTGGCAAATCGTAATTCACATGACCTGCACTTGGTTTACATGTTCCCCACAGCATAAAAATTTCACCAAAATTCTTTCAAGTTCATTTATATTAGGGTTAGGGTGAGTGCGTAGTTAGGATTTGGATTTAGATTTAGGTTATTATATAGTAAAATCGTTCAAGAAAAATCAAAAAAGTAGTTTCTTATGCAAATAATTATGTTACATTTGGCGATACTGGATACTTATTTGTGTGGGTAATACAAGCTCCTAAAGATGTGAGAGTGCAAATTTTGACTATTCCGGATTAACCCGATGAAGAATTCGAACATGCATAAAAGAAAAAAAATGCAAAAACTAATGTTTAAATTGATCTTGGTGCACTAATTAAAAATGACGGGAAATGAAGTTTTACTTTTACTCTAACCATAGGTTCTAACGTTAAGGTCCTAACTCTAAATTTTTATCCTACGCACTTAGTTTATTTACAAAATCGAATTCCTTTTTTGGTTTGTTACCCGCACAAATAAGTAAAATAAATACAGTCAACCCTCCATAAATGCAATCTCCATAAATGCAATACCTTTCTAAATGCACGTTTTTTTCTATTCCGTAAAATGTTATTAGTGCTAAATGCACGTTCTATATTCTGTAAATGCACATTCTCTTGAATAACATTTTATATCACACTAACCTCCCTAAATGCACGTGGCCAATCAAATTTTAGTATTTAAGATAGGTTATACAGTTTTGGTAAAAGTTACACAAACTTGATGATCTAATTTTTAAAAGCTGCAATTTAATTGGCTCTCTCTAAATGCAAACCTCCCTAAATGCACGTTGTAGGCTTGTCCCCACGAGTTGCATTTATGGAGGGTTGACTGTATGTATACACATGATCGATTCCGATCCAGCTGACCATGGTCCCGAAGTACTCCAACGTATCCAACTCGGAATTTCGAACCCCACCCATGGTGCACCCCGCACCAAAAAATAATGCCCTTGTTTTTTTTATTTTTTATTTATTTATTTATTTTTTAATTTTTTTCATTATATTTTAACACTTTATAAGAACATCAAACCTAACTTCACTAGCACTTTGCATATTCTAAATTTTTTTTTTATTATTAGTGTATATACATCATAAGAAACCAAGACTGTTAAGATTTCTTGAAGCAGTCTACATATACATACTAGAGTAGCACTCTTTCCAATCAAATAAAAAAACACTTTGAAGTTTTTTTCAGCAGTTTTTCTTGAATCAGTATATGGTAAGCTTTATTTTTTATTTATTTTTTCTTTTAATTCTGTTTAAATTATTTAAATTATTTTATTTTATATAATTCTTTACATAAACTGTCTCTATACTAATAAAACCATTTTTATACTAATACTATACTAATCCTAACCCTAACTTTAAACTGTGCAGGTACCTCTTACACTAATCCTGCAATCTAACCAGCATGGTGGACATTCAATTTGATTGGCTTGAAGATTACTAAGTTACACAATATAAAAATTTTTAAAGTAACTATTACTATAAAAAACAATATCGTCAATTAACAACTCATAGTTTCATATAATAAAATTTTTTTAAACCATATATAGTATTCTTCAACTCTTTGCATGTCTTCTGTAAAAAAAGATCAGTATAAATCAAATATAGTAATATAGTAGGACCCCGAATAATCTATGTGAGGTTATATTTGAGCATCATAGTAAAAATTTTTTGGTCAGCATTTTGGTTTGGTATATATAAGCTACATTTCAAACATTAGATCGAACTTTTATTTATTTTTAACTTTTTTTGAAATATAACATTTCTAAAAAAAAAAAACAGACCGTTTTTTAAAAAAAAAAAAAAAAAGCA
>QKWP01000782.1:145608-202873 GCA_003550325.1 Gigaspora rosea
AAAAAAAAAAAAAAAAACAGACCATTCTCTAAAAAAAAAAACAAAGTTCAAAATTTCTTAAACCTATTTGATCTATAAGCTACTATGGATCATAAATATATATTTTACAAAATATGAAAAAAACTTAAAAAAACCCTGTTTTGCTTAATTTTTATTTAATTTTTACATTTTTTGATTTTTGCTTCTTTTTGATTTTGCCCAAATTTTTTATTACCATATTTCAAATATAAGATTTATAAAAATTACCCTCATTAGCATTCTTTTAAATATACCTTTTTGCTATTTAGCTGTTTTCAAATATAATCTTTTTCTCCAATACCTACTTTTCAAATAGTTTGTTATTTTGGTTTACAAACATTTTACCCCAACTATTTTCTTTGCACTGGCATATCAAAACTATGTGCATATCAAGGTATCGATTATTTGTTCTAAAAGCTTCGAGCATTAACAATAAAATAGTTATTTTTTTGAACCAGATAGAAACTCTGTGAGAATTTATTGTTTATTATGATGTTTGAATATAAAGTAATGCTTGTGCAAGTTTTTTTTTTCCTTTTTGGCACTAATTAGCTTTTCCAGTACATATTTCTTGCCTCTATTGAGATTTTGGCTAACAATTTCTTGTATTTTTGGAATAGAAAAAAATTTAATTTCTCCTATTGCTTCTTTTTCTTGTTTTTTGAAAAAAGGCAGTTTGTATCTCATTGATTTGTTTATTAAAATGGTAGCCCACTTGATTCATTTATTCAATTTTCGACTAATTAAAAATTTACTTCTGACATATACAATCACAAACTCTTCCTGTCAATCACTTGTACAAATTTCCGAACAAAAGAAAAACAAAAAATTTTTTAGTAAAAGACAAAGCAGCTATTAATACTGGTTTTTATAAAGATCAACCTTCTTTTGCCATTCCGGGGACTCCTTTATATATTCAGCACGCAAGCCAGAAATGTCAGTTGTGCAAGATAATTAGCAGTAGATGCCCTTGGTACAAGAAATTCTGGTGGAAGTTCTCTTTCGTCAACGAAGGTACTATAGTCTGGCTAGGTAGTGAACTAAAAAAATGAGTTTTTTAATACACTTTTTAAGGTTTTTGGTTACAAGAACTTATCCGACCATACACCTGCTATCATATTCTCGCTTGAAGTTTTTTTTTCTGGAATTTTGGATGAAAAGTGGGAGACTCGGTGTACCCTCTCCAAAAGATCGGCATTGTTGTTCCTATCCTAATCGGGAAGAAAACATGCAGGTGGTTAAACAGGAATGGACATGTAATGAGACGTGGCGCATAGGAGTAGGCAGATCTGCAGAGATTAAATTCCAGATTGTTTTTTTATTCTTTTTGTATACATATAATACTCTGGCGAGGCGTTTCTTTGTGCAGTATTATATAATTTTTATCGAAGAAAATTTTTGAATATTCTTTTAGTGGAATATTCTAGGATATTCATTTTTTTTTTCTATTTTCCTTCTTTTTCTTTTTCTTTTTTTTCTATTATATGTATGTCAGGTTATATTCTTTTTTTATGCTTTTTCATCTTGTTCTTTCGATATTTGGTTATCCGTTTAGATTGTGTAGTACTCACCCATTTTTTTCCTCCTTTATCTTCGTCCCTTTTATACCCCTTCGTATTTTTCTTTTTTGTTTTTATATTTAGTTCTATTATGCAGATATTAGTTAGCAAACTGTTCTGCCAGGATCTAGATGAAGGAAGTTTTTAAAAAAAGAGATGGTCATGACGAGCTATAGAACTCGGCTGTTGATATATATCTAGGTTTGTTTAACTACGATATATAGGGAGGTCAATTCTACTCTGGCAGGTCACAGACAAGTGCCTCGAGTAACTGGATGAACTACTTTTTACTTGTAAGCAAAGATGCCAGAAGTAGTAATAACATTTGATAATGTAACTTTAATTGGCTTAGCCAGCTAAGTTGTAGTCAAGCATCCTAATTGGTTAATTAAAGGCATGTAGATATGATTGGTACGTACGTACTAGTATTTGTAGTCGATCATTATTTATCGACTTGACTAAGTCGACATTTAAAACTGATCTTTGTTTAATTTTGTCTCGTATTTTATATTCGTTGAATTTCTTTTTTGAGAATTTTTGGGAAAAGGATAATGTAAACTACCAAATCGGCCTAAATTTGATTGGTTACTGTAATTTTTAATATAGTCTAACATAAAATAGACTAAGCCGATTTTTTGAAAAATCGGCTGACTAAGCCCAGCTAAATCGATAAAATCAACTAATGCAAATCGACTACAAACACTAAAAAATACTATACTTTTAAACTCTTATACATTAAAAATATACAATAAGTTTTTAAAAGTTAGAGCCACTAAGTTGTAGTAAATTAGTTAAACTACAAAATAGCAGCTCTATTTTTTTAATATTATTTTTATTTTAAATATTATTAGCTTTTAAAGTTTGAAAAGCCTTTAGGTGTCCTGCACTATATAACTTTTATAAATATAAGGATCTTTAGTTACTAGTACTAATACATTATAAGTTTTAATATATTACTATTTAAATAAGGTTTTTGAAAAGTACAGCCAATATATCTCTATTCTTAGTTTTCAAAATCTGTATCTAGTCAAGTCGTTAGATCAATAATTTTTGATTCAATAGATCTAAAAATATTTATGTATTTACTAAAAATATTAATTATATTAATACATAGTTTTTTAATAAAAAAAGTTTTCAAACTCTATTACTCAAAAAAAATATTCTATATATTAATTATTTATTAAATAATTAGGTAATATTATATATTAGCAAATTTACAAAACTTTAATATTTTTTAATAACAAATATTGTAGGACTTTTTGATAAATGATTCCAAGTTATTTCCCAAACTTAATTTTAATAAGTTTTTAATCTATAAAATATTACTAAATGAACATATTTAATATAATCAAAATAATTATTACAAAAAATTTTAAGGTTGTATAGTTTTTGGTTTGTAATATAAAAAGCAAGAAGTATAAATTCAAATTATTTAACTATTTATCATAAAATAATAAAAGATTACCAATTGTATTTTGAATATTCTCTTCAGTATTCTGGTTAGATTTATTATCTATTAGGCCTTTTATACCTATATTATCAGTATTTTTAATAAAATTCTTATAATGATTATTATATTATTTATTTTTAGACTTGCATTAATGCTTATCTCTAGCAACCTGTAATGTACTTGCAAATGTAGTACAAATGTCACATTTCAACACATAGCTATATGAAATTCACTTTATCTTTTTTTAAATTTAATCTACCAATAAAAATCCTAAAAAAAAAGACTTAACAAAATTTTTTTTTTGTATTATCATAATTTATTAAGATATTTAATCTAACTTTAAACTTTATAGTACTTATTACAAGGTTTAAAGTTAAATCAAAGTAAAAATAAAAGTTAAATTGAGTAAAAAAATAAATTTTTATTTAATGTTCAATACTATGAACTAATAGATTCAAAAACTTGAAAATCAAGTTTTTACTTGATTTTGTCAAGCACTAATTGCGGTTATCTCACTGCTGTCTCCGTAACTTTGTAAAATTGATCTTATTTCTTCTTTTAGGATCTCATCAGATATCTCGATCTTTAATTCGATATATTTTCATATTGTAGTAATCTGTGTGCACGACTAGTACAATACGAATACATTGTAATTTCATGTAACTTTCGCAGTATTATAGTTTCAAATTAAATAATTGAATAATTCCTCAAAAAATAAATAAATAAATAAAAATAAATAAAAATCCAGTTCACTGATAATTTCTGTATTATAACCTATTTTTAAAGTGGAATTTATGTCACGGAATTTATGAAAAGCAGCTGTAATCGATTAGTTGTTAAGTTGATTGGTCGATTACAGCTGCTTTCATTGGGATCTATTTGGTTTTGTAAAAAAAATATTTTTATTTATACTGTAAAAAAGTTATATATAAAAATTTTTTTAAAAAAAACTATACAAACAAAAGTTCTAAATTTCCCAATATACACCCAAATTCATTAATATCTCCGCAATAAATGAATTAATCATGTGTTTAAAAAAAAATTTGATCGAAATTTGAATCAGCCTTGGGCATGTCGTTCAGTCATCCAATCAAATTAAAGCCCGCTATTGCAGTATTGTTATAAAAAAGCCCATTAGTTCACATTCACGTGACAAATACAGTAAAAAACATCTTTACCATCAAAATGTCAAAGAGAGGTAATTTTATAATTTCATATTCAAATCAATTACAATATACTCTAGACACGTTTTGGCTGTCAGTGATATGAATGTAAAAGTAATTTTAGAAGTTTTAACGCTTGATTTTCTTGGTTGACATTCGAAAAATTTTATTTTGGAGACACTGTCTCGTATTATCTGTAACTTTTATTTATGCCCCACTAATTTTGTTAAACATTTTTATTATATATCTTCGATAGGACGCGGTGGTGGTAAATATAATTTATTTTTTCAATGGTTTACTGAATACGCAAATTACTTATTTTATATAATTGCGCCTTTTAAGCTTCTGGTAACAAGTTTCGAATGACCTTGGGTCTTCCAGTTGGTGCAATTATGAATTGTGCCGATAATTCTGGAGCAAAAAATTTGTATATAATCTCTGTAAAGGGCATCCATGCTCGGCTGAATCGATTGCCAGCAGCTGGAGTTGGTGATATGGTCATGGCTACAGTAAAAAAAGGCAAACCTGATTTAAGAAAAAAAGGTGAAAATAGAGCGCATAATTACAGTCATACATGTCGTATCACAATATATTTATCATACCTTATTTAATTGACTTATGTAGTCATGCCCGCTGTTGTAATTCGACAAAGAAAACCTTGGCGTAGAAGAGATGGTGTTTTTCTTTACTTTGAAGGTGACTATTGATTTGGAATTTTGATTTTCGTCTCGATACATAGCTAAGACTTTATTTTTCAGATAATGCCGGTGTTATTGTAAACCCCAAAGGAGAAATGAAAGGTTCTGCCATCACTGGTCCCGTAGGGAAGGAATGCGCCGATCTTTGGCCGCGTATTGCCTCTTCTTCTGGAACTGTGGTAAATTTTGATTCTTTATTTGTTTATTCTTTTGATTAAATATTTGAATATTATTATAAATTATTTTCTGCATTCTTTGAAGGTATAAAATCTAGTGATCCTGGCTAGAGATGAATGAGATGAATGATATGATTAAAGTGCAACATGAAAAATGCTTTCACGTGATCATAATTAACGTCATGACAAAATCGTAACCACCAATGTCATTACAACTTTAGTTTTTTAATTAACGTTTTAATCATGCGCATTTTGTCCATCTCTAATCCTGGCCAATAAATCAAAAAAAATTTGCTAAAGTTAATTTTCGGCTTAAATGAATCGATTTTTTATTCAAATCATTTAGATATGATCATAATTCATAAGCTTTAATCGTTACAAAGCTTTATAATAAATCGCGATGAAACTTTAAGCTTATTTCAAATTAATCATTTGATTTGTAATACCATGTGATCTGTGTGACGCCTTATCGCGTTAAAAGTCGTTTTAGTAACTCAAACGCGTTGTTCGAGCTTTGCGTTAGATCATACATGCCGGTCTAAACTAAACAATTGAAAACATTAAACGAAGACCTTTACAACACTGGGCTCGGAGACACCGTCATGTCATGTTACGTTTTCAAGGCCTATAGATAACTTCATAGAATATTAACACGATCAGAACAGTAAGGCTTTGTAATTGAATTATCGAATTTAAATGTTTCTACAAATGGTACTTATCGTTATACTTGAAGTAAACTTGAATAAAATAATTACTAGTAGTAGAGTTAAAACTTGGAAGCTTAAATAATCATTTAGCGACAGGCTAGTCTGCGATGACGAGACGAGGCTCGTATAATTCTAACCAATAAATGTTGAACGCCCTTAAAATCTAGAATGTCCTTTGAAAGAAACAATGGATCAATAAATTTTAATTCACTTCCATATAGTAATATATTGCATGTTTGCGTTGTCGGTTCGTCTTGTCATTTATATACTGTATATATGTGAGCGTAAAATATTTGTGGACTGCCCTGAAAAATTAATAAAATTGCGGCCTAAAAGAATTATTGACATTCAACATTCAAGAGATCTTATGTAAAATGAATCATGACTGATTATATTTATGATAATTTGAGTATTAACATATATATAAATTGATACTGATATTTTTTACTATCTATCCAGGTGTTTTTTTTTTCTATTAATAAAATAACTAGTTCATGATAATAAGAAACATTTTTTTCTAAAAGATAGCAATGACTAATGACAGTGAAGTAAAGTAGTCTTCTTATAATACAAATTAGACTGAAAGATGTAATAGACTAATATATATAATCAAGTTAACTAAAGAATCTTCCCAATCCTGCCGAAAATAGTCTTCCCGCAATACTTGGATTTGATGCTGCTGCCCTTGCTGCAAAGCCTGTTGCCCACTTACGTTTGGCATCTTTATCACATTGCGTGTAACCAATTACATTAGCTAAATTTAAGGTTATTGCGACGGCAACAATAAGAAGCCAACTTGGTTTGAATAAAACAAAGAAAGCAAGGAAGAGCCATATAACTACTGTTAAATAAAGTGAAATCCAAAAAATACGGGAATCTGTTGGATTGACGGGTCGTGATGGCTATAAAAAAAAAAAATTATAATTAATTTGTTGTTTTTAAATAAATAATGAAAAAATAAAACCTACATCACGACTTTCAAACATCCAAACATTAGTTCCATCAGGCTGAATATCATTCCACCACCTCAATCCAACCAATAATCTTCCAGATACATTCTTAACTGTCCAAAAATCAAATGCCAATAATAACACGCAGATAATAAACACTAAAGGAAAGTTATCGAAAAAAGCATTGCCAAATAAGTAGACAAGTACGGCTCCTGAACGAAATAATAGGTGGAAAGCTAACGCTACTGGATGACTAAACAAAAGTATAAATTCATTATAAGTAATACCAATAGAATCAATTATGAAAATTTTAATAATACTTTCTACGATCTAATTTTTTTATCATCAAAGACCCCTTAAGGAAACATTTAAATATTAATAACGCTTTACCTGGACTGTTCCCAAATGCTCTGATTTTGATTTTGATTTTGATTTTGGTTTTGATTTTGGTTTAGATTTTGACTTTGAATGTTATTATTTGTTCGTGCGGTTTCTGTTTGCGCTGTTGGTGTAGGATTACTTTTGATCTTCGTTCCTTGACCAGCCTCAACATCTGGCTCCAAGGTTTCTGAGATCGCAAAGGGTGCAGCCCCAGATAATAAGCTTGAAGTTGAAGTTTCCTTTAAAGTAATGAAATCTGTAAGCACTCATTTAGCTTGACGCGTATCAAAAGAAAAATCAACACAAAATACAATGCTTGCCATCTGAAAGTATAAAGTTGTTTGAAGATCGCCTCTCCAAAATTAATCGGCCTCTTTTCTAAAAACAAAGTTCAAGTAGCACATAATATAAACAATTGATATACGTGATCATCGGTTAGTGGATATATCTGTAAGCACGTGATTAATATCATAAGTATATAAAAATGAACACTTTCAAACAATTCGAAAGTTTATGCAGATATAGGTAGATATACATATATACATATATACGTCGCGAACTATATTTTCCGGTAGCAAAGTTCGCGTAAAAATTATTCAAAATGATGTCTAGTAATAACCACGAAAAACGTAAAGAAAGTAAAGATGCAGAATTATCTGATGTCTTGAAAAAATGGTTACAGCCTCGAATTGGTCCAAAGTTAAAAAAAGGTTTAACCGAAGAAAAAGCTTGGGAGGACATTGTTAAAGACATTGCTATAAGGGTTTTGTCTCCACTTCCGTTGGAAGTTTTTGCAACTGCGATCAATAGGTTATCAAGGCTCGATGATATGGGTCGATTTGGTTTGGTAGAAAAATTGCTCACAATTTCGCCTAATCCCGATTGTGCAACTGGTGACAGAGCAGAAAGAATACGTGAAATAATGATTCAGACATTAGTACCTCAGGATACTCCAAATGGCTCATCCTCGATCGAGATTCACCCCGATCTATTTAATGTTGCTAGATCTGTTCTTGCACAATCTCACAGGGATTGGATCGGTACACGCGAAGCACTTTCAACCTTTCTCAAAGATTGTACCGCGAAATATAATTCTGATCGTAATGTATATATTGTCTACCCTCATATCAACGATATTTCAAGGAATTTATCTATGGATAAAGAAATTCAAACTAGTGTAGAATATTTCTTTTCTCGTATACAAGATGTGGCCAACGGAAAGGGTTTGAAATTTTTTGATCTCATAAAACCCAATATATTAGACAGTGATAAGGAAGATATGGAAGAGATTTTTCTATACTATTTTCCAAAAGGACTAACTTTAGAAAATGAAGATAAAGTTGGCACTGAAGAATTTGAGAAAAATCGAAAAAACCGCCAACCGCGGCTTAAACCACCATTACTTAGACCAAGATGGCACAATCAACAACATATGATGCTTTTAACTTTACAAAATGCTAAAGACCACACGATGTCACGTACAGCCTTGATTGATGCTGCATTGGCTTTAGACGAAAAATTAAGTGCGGAAACAGGCTTACCGCGATGTTTTACTGGTCAGGTGTGTGACTAAAAATTATCGATTTTGAATAATGTCGAGGCTTTGTGGTTTGTTACTTGTTTAATATCATAACTTGTATTACTAGCTTATATTCCATTCTTAGTAATAAGAAATCATACCCTGATTTATGTTTTTTTTTCCTTTTTTTTTTTTTTTTTTTGCATTGTCCAAATCTTTATTAACAATTTTCTTATTTACATTAGACACCAAGAAATTCGGCCAGCTCATGCTTGACGACCAACGTAGACAAATATTTTGTACAGTTCAAAAAAGATCGTTCACAAACGTCATATTACAAACTTGCTTTCATACCTGAGGACATTGACGATGCTATAAGACATTATAACAATTGGATGAAGAAATTAATCGAACATGATTGGCCACTATGCTTTGGGCGTGTTAAAAAAAACAAGCAAGGTAAGTAAATTTAGCCCTTTGCTTATAGTTGTTTCTTATTACTTATCAATGTTTACTGAATTACTAGGTACGAAACTAATAAATTGCGGGAGAGCAATCATGCTAAGTGTAGGCGCAAGTAACCCTCAACACTTGCGATGCCGGCGTTGCGCACCTGATACGAGTTGTGATGTAAAATTACCTTCCTGCTCAAAATGTAAATCTAAAGGATTTTTATGCATTTATCCTCTGCGGCCAGGAGTGCATCGTGAACACCCAAGAACTACAGTCAAGTCTACGTCATCAAATTCTCAAACTATTGAAAATTCATCCAACGGTACAAAACATAAGAAAAAGTCTGCGTCTAGTTCCAAAAAAAAGCAGCCAAATGATGATTATTCCAGCGGACATGAGTCATGTGCACTTGTATCGACAGATATACTTCTAAATGGACTAGATCTTAGTTGTGTTCCAAAAAGCCTTAATGATGTAGTTGAAATTCGTCCATCTACAATTCCTAATGCTGGCAATGGATTGTTTGCCAAACGTAATCTTCCAATGGCAACGCCATTAGGTTTTTATTTTGGCGTTCCAACAATGGAGGATGAATTTGATCAAAATAAAGATAAAGTTGGCAGGGCATCACATTATTCCATGAGATATAAACATACAATTCTCGACGCAACTGACGATAAAGGTGAACCATTCACAGACCCGAACGGTAAAATACATTGTCCTTTCCATTTCATGAATGAAGATCCATTTGGAAATATGGTTTTCCTAGAAGGAAGTGAGGTTAATCAAGTCATTTGTTGGACAAAACGAGATATTAAAAAGGGTGAAGAATTGTTCGTATATTATGGTGGTGAAGTCGATAGGGAGCACTGGGGTCAAGCTGAAGATATAAGTGAGCCTATTGTTTGTGCTGGAGACAGCGAAGAAGATGAGATAGATTTCAGCGATGATGGACGAAATGAAGAGGAAGAAGAAGAATTGTTATACGACGATACGGCCGATATGGATGATGAAAACATAAATGTGCCGGGTACACCTAATTCTGGGACAAAGAGAAAAATGTTAACAGACGCCCATGATATATCAGAAAGTTCACCACAAAGTAAAAAAGGAAAAATTGTTAGTTAGTGATCTTGGCCAATAATGAGAAATTGGCTAAAGCTAATGTTCGGCTTAGTCGATCGATTTTTTTTTCAAAATCGGCTGATCGAATTCTTATAATAATAATAATTCACGCATAAGTTTTTGATCATTACATACTTTATATCAGTTAGAGATATAGTGGTATTCAAATAATGGATTTAGATCAATGAGAAGTGGTACAATATTTTAATTAAGATTTTTAATTAACGCTATAAAACATAAACCGTAATCGTAATACGGCTTTATTGACAGAATTCTGGAACATCCACTGGACTTTAGATTTTTCCCAATATTCCAATAAAAAGGAGTCTTTTCATTTGTAATGCTTTGGATCCGTCTAAGATTCTGGTAGTCCAAGATCTTACCGATATTTAATGTATTATTGTCTTGCGTCACTAGCATGAAGTCTGTGTCAGTTTTTGTCGATAATCGACGCAAAAAATTACTAAAAATTTTTAATTCAAAATTTTGAATATGAAACACTTTTCGTGCTCTAATAAAAGATTCTTCACATAATCTTGATTTAAGTTTTTTTTAGTCTAAAACCTTATATTAACCATAATTTAATCTCTAATCTAACTAGAGCTGGTAGCAGTAAATTTTACTTACCGTAATAAGTTATGGAGTTCCTCAAATTACCAGGTCGGAATTTATCGGATGGAAATTTTTTAAATTTGCTTTGGTAGTTGTTTTAAATATTTTAAATTTTTTAATTGTTACTATAATTTTAAATTTTTAAATTTAAATAAAAATTTATTAAATTTTAGTATTAAAAATTTTTTAGTTAAATTTTATAATAATAATATTTTATACTAAATTTTAATTAAAAAATTTTTAATAACTGTTTTAATTAAATTTTGATAAAAATTATATATGGTTTTTTTTTTTATAAAAAATAACTAATGTTTATTATAGGTGATTATTACCTTTAATTTACAATATATAATTAGATATAACAAAACAATAATATAATTTTTTAAAATAACAATTAATTTTTTTTATAGTTAAGGTTAGAGGATGGGTGAAAATAGAACAAAAATAGATACATCTAATTCTTTTCCAATATAAAAATAATTGTTTATCAAATTTATACATATCACTTTCTAACAATCTCTTGATACCAAAATTTTCAAAAAAACCAACCTATGAAAAACTGCATAGTAATATATAGACCAGACCCACCTAAGACCAATTAAAATGCTTGATTTTGTTATATAAAAAAGTATATTTATCTTATATTTTTTTATAATTATAGTTAAATAATTCTTGATTTTGATTGGCTAGTATTCTAGATCGTGTAACCTAAGATTTCAGCTAATCCCCATCCTCTAAAATATTAGATAATATCTATTATTGTCTTTAGTATATCTAAATATAACAAAACTTTACCAAGCTCTGTTAGGTACAAAGTCCATTTACTGAATGTTTTGTATCTAAAATATAGATAAAAAAGACTAGCAGACTTTTAAGTAAAGCACCTTGGTAAGCTGTGGTACTATTAAATAAAGTAGTAAAGAACTTCTGGAGCTTTGTCAGTTCTATAGATTTGAAAGTAAAAGTAGAAACCTAGTTAGATATACTATTCTATATAGTGTAATCCTTACAAACTTTTTTTATTTTGGTACATTTTATGGCATTTCTTTGAACTTTTTGAAATTTCAAAAAGTGGGCATTTCAGTTTACTAGTAGTTTACCTTTTCAAAAGATTAGCAATATCTCTCTTTTCAAATTGAAAATATACCTACCAAATTAGAATCAAATCACGATTAAAATTGGGTCCTTTGAGATAAACAATAAATGATACATAAGATATTTTGGAATAAAATTTAAAATGAAATTTCTTTCTTGAATGTTCTATTAGGCATAGTTTCTTTTTCTTTCTTTTTCTTATATATGTATATACAGTCACTCTTTCTATACCAAACTGCATATTTTGAGGTTTTGTTTAGTATAGAGTGAGTTTGCTTTATAAAGTTTTCTCTCTATACCAAACAGTTTGGTATATAGAGCTAACCAATAAAATTATATTTATGTGATCAAGAATAAATTTTTTTTTTTTATGTAATAAAAGTTTTATTTAACATTAAAAACTATAAAAGCATATATTGATATGCACAATTTAAATCACTAAACCAATAAAAAAAAAGGTATATACAGTATATATGTATATACATATACACATACACATACACATATATTGTACTGTATATTAAATAATTCAAAAAAAAAACTTCTATTCGATATTCAAAAATAGTAATGGAGATCAACTTGTTTGAGATTTTTTACAATATTTAAACGAACACATTTGTGTAATTTTTTTAAAATTTTTACTTCTTCTTCAACACTGCCAACCTCTGGACAATCTTAAAGTTGTATTTATACAAATTTCTGCCTCTATATTACTAACTTTTTCTTGTTCAATAAATTTATCATTTATTTTTTTTCACTTTTCTTCTTATTTTTACTTTCAACAATCTCCAAAATTTTTTTTTAGTGAGCCCACCTTTAATTTCATTATTCTTAGTGTAGATATATTTGTATGTGATAAGAAAAACATCTGTTAATAAGCAACCAATTAGTTTTGCAAGCCTTGTTTCATTTTTTATATCACTAAAAGTTTTTTTTAAATTTTATAATACAAAATTACCAATAGTTATCAATTTATTAAAAATTAACAACCGCATATTTTTAAACCTCTAAAAATACAGAGATATGAATATAATACCATAATTTATTATTATAATACAGACTTTTTTGTAATTTAATATAATTATAACAGGCTATGGCATTATTCTTACAGCTCTAATTCTACTATTACTAATTACCTGTCCTATTCATGTTCAACAAGTTTTTCAAAATCATTATATGGAAAAATATCTGTTTTTTTTTAGCAATTTTTAATAGTATTTGGTGATACTATAAATCATACTTCAGCTACATTAATTATTGCATCATAAATATTGTATGGAACTATTTCTTTTACTGTTCCATTTTGTATACTTTTATATGCACTTATTAGATTTTGAACAAAAAAACTTTGTAGTGGTACTTGAACAAATTAATAATTCTTGTATCGCAGGGTTAGAGAATCAAGGTTGTATTTGCTAAAAGAAATTCTACTTACAAACAGTCTAATTTTGCCTTTATTTAATCAAAAACAATATGCACTAGTGCATTATTAATTAAAAGTATGTTTTTTGATTGCTTAATTTCATTTGGTTATTAAGCTTAAAGAGAAGTTCTTTACAAATATTAACTAGTATCCAAGCTTTTTTGTCTAGTAATAGTAAACAAGAAAATAAGTATGGTTAATATTTCATAAAGAACGTGGCATTTTATTAGTATAAATAAAGACAAGTTTCATTTTTTTAGTTCTACTTGTATTTGTAGTACATAAAATTAATACACATGATTTTTTTTTTTGAATCCTGCTAATTTTAAATGAGCCAAAGTATATAAAGGTCTTATTTTCCAGTAAAGTCTAGTCTTATTAGCATTTCAAATATTATCAAATTATAGAATCGAAGCAATTCTTGTAAAGCAAGTTAGCCATTTTCTATTTGCTTTATATAAAATGCACTTGCAGATTCACATTGTTTTTTAAATTGGTGGAGCCTGTAATGTTTTTTGAAACCAGTAAGCCAACCATCAGATTGGCAAAAATCATTAATAAAAAAATAATCTGCAAAAAACTTTGTCTTGGTCTTAAGAATATGACTATCAATATTCTGACTACTATTAAGTGTATTGTCTACCCAAAAACCAAGGGTCTCTTCAAGATTTGGTCACTTTGGTTTGTGAAATTTTTTTACTTTGCCTTCTTCTTTAGTTATAATGGCTAACTAACAGTCTTTTTCTTTTAAAATATTTGTAATTGCAGACTTTTCAACCTGATACTTTTTTGCAAGATCTATGTTTTTAATATTTAGATTTATTTCCTTTGATTGACAAATTTCTTGTTTTTGTACTATGGAAAGAATTACTCATTGTTTGGTTAACATAATGCCAGGTGAATTATGAATAGCTTGTAATTACTAGATTTCTATACAAAATACAACAAAGAGGGCCTCAAAGATCTCTTATATAGGTCATACATATCAGCTAATTTGATTTTTGTGCCTTTTTTTGATAAACTGTTACATGAAAATTTGCTTCTAAGTGACGTTGAAAAACTAACAAATGAAGCACTTATTACAACTAACAAAAAAGCTTCTTTAATATCTAGACAAGTTAAAAAGCCAATAAAACTCAATAAAAGAGCTATGCTAAGCTATAGAAAGAAGTGCTTTTACCATTTGTTGAAATATTCAGGTGTTTTAGGAGAGGAACAATGGGTTTATGATGGGTTGACAACTTCAAGAATAAACTCAGAAGCAAATTTTTAAAAAACTAACCTTTTTAAGCTTATAATTAAATATATAAGCACTATAATTTTCTGGAACACTTGAAGAAGAGTTAACCCAGTGATTATCATGAATAATCACCTCGATATAATCACATGGTAATTTTGATTGATTAACAAATCAGGTGATTCATTACGTATACTGTATAACAATAACAGATAACTAATAAGTGCATCTAAAAGTACCAGTGTTATAAATCAAAAATTTTTATTGGCGCGAATGAAAAAAAATATGCACAAAAAACCATTTAGCCAGCTTTTTTTTTAAAACATCAAAAATTTGAACCACGGCAAAAAAAGTTCTGGTCATGTGACAATCTGCAAATTCAAAACAAACGTTCTACTTATTTCTCATAAGAAATAACCTTCTATGCACTAAATAAAATATTCCTTGATTAATTTTATTATATAAAACGCTAATCCCAAACCCTAACATAGACACTAACCCTAACCCTAATCTAAATAAACTTATCAGTAATTATGTGACCAGAACTTTTTAGTGCGCATTATCAATTCATCATCTAACATTTGTTTACATTTTTTGCTGATCAAAATCACCATGTGATTATATCGAGGTGATAAATCGGGATAATCACTGGGTTAACTCTTCTTCAATTTTCCCAATTTTCTATGTATTTAATTATAAATACAAGGTTAGTTAAAAGGCCGGTTTTATGAAAATTTGTACTGTAATAAATTTTAAGTACGAAATTTCTTTGATAATCCTCAATCATAATTGGTTGATTACTGGATTTTGGCCAATTTTGGCCCAATTTGCTAAAAACAACAAAATATATTTGTTTAAATAACTTTTGATCTAGTGATCAGAATTGAATGAACTTTATTTTGTTAGATACGTCTCACTAAGAGCTTTATTTTTAAAAAAAGTTTGTTCAAATTGGTTTACTAGATACTAAGATAATTGGCAAAAACTGTTTTTGCTTCTCAAATTTTGGGTTTTTGCTAAAAAAACAAGCATGACCTCTATACTAGATGTTCGGGGTCCTCAACGAAAAATTTCTAATAATTTTATTAATAAATTTATGAACTTATCTGTTATACAAATAATTCATTATACCATTTGAAATTATATCTTTGTACATATTTGGAATTCAACTAGTCTATATATACAAGTCGATAATACAATATACAAAAGCCATAGTTTTTTTTGGAATCATCCACAGCAAAAGGGTGCAATGAGACAATCATGTCCTTTCAAGAAAATTGCATTTAAAGATCATCACATAATTAATTTTACTTATAATTATTGCAAAAAAATTTAAAATTGCTCATTTTTTTATTAATATATTTGATAAATAAAAAAACAATTTAGATAAAAAAGTTATAAACAAATTATTATTATAAAATCTTGAAATCTAATTGGTTAGTTCATTGCACACTTTTGCTATGGGGTTCCATATCAGGGATATGTAGAATGTAATTCAGATTTGCATAATAAGAGCATATTCTTGCATTGTTATAATTGAAAATTTTACTTTGAATTCGCAATACAGAGATATACTTTTATTATACAAACTCGAATTAACATTCTATATATACCAATGCATTAAACAAAGTAGGGCAGTTATTAAAAATCGAAATAAACAACTGCTATACAAATTTAATAACTTATGCTTTATGCGAGGCATGTAGCTTTATTTTTATTATTCAAAAAAAAGCAAAATTATTGAAGCTAATTTTGTCTTAACTAGAAATAGGTAATAAGTTTAAAAAAAGAGATTACAAAAATAGCACTTATTATTTTTTAGATTTTTTTCAATTGTTTAAAAAAGAAGAATCTAAAAAGATAATCAAGATGTTCAAGGTGTTAAGAAACTTAACTTTTGGGAATTACAAAAAATAAGTTTTTTTTTTATATTTATTTATTTTTATTTTTTTATATAAAAGTTTGTGAGTTGGACCAATCTAATGAAAAATTGTCTTTGAAAACCTCAAATGAAGAATTACAAAAAGCCTCTTATTGAGCTAAAGTAAATTGAGTAGTGACATGAGCAAAATTAGAACAAAAAAATTTCTTGTAAAACTTAGTGCTTTTAGATTAGGAACAGAATTTTTTAATTTGTAATAAAATTTTATAACATTTAAAAAGTTTAACCATAATCATATAATTTGCATATTCGTATAATTTATATTAATTTTAAACACGGTTCTAAATCAATCATGTAATTTCATATATAAATCATATGATAGTTCATTATATAAAAATATGTATATATAATCTGGCTAATAAAAAAGAGTTCAAGTGCGATATAAAGAAATTTATTACTTTGGTTTGGTATAGCTAGCTTAAACTATTATAGAAAAATCTGTTCTACCAAATCAGATTCATTATAACCTAATTTTGGTATAAACAGGTTTTGTATAGAGAGAGTTGACAGGACCTTGGGCATTTCTTATATGGAGTGATTTCAATAGAAACAGCCAATTTTACATATATTTTATTTTGAGATAATTGAATTTAATTATTTGTTTTGATTTTCAGACTGATCCGGGATTAACAAATTTTATGATTTTTATTGGTTAAAGGAAACAGGTGACTATTAGGTAATCTTGTGATATATTGGCTCTATGCAGCCTTGTGTAATTTTTCTTTTACATTATCATCATTTTTTATTATACAAATTGATTTTTAGTTATAATTGAAAAATGTCAGTTATGTCAAAATTTATATGAATCTTATAAAAACTTAATTTTCAAAAAATTGTAAAAATGGGCTGTTTCTATTGAAATTACTCCATATAGATTATAACTGGATTTTGGCCAATTTTGACCTAATTTGCTAAAAATAACAAAACTATATTTATTTAAATAACTTTGATCCAGTAATCAGAATTGAATAAACTTTTTTGTTAGATGCACCTTACTAAAAGCTTTATTTTAAAAAAAAGTTCATTTAAATTGGACTACTGGATGCCAAGATAATTGCCAAAAACTGTTTTATTGCTTCTCAAATTTTAGGAGTTTTTGCTGAAATATATAATATATGACCTCTGTACTAGGATGTCTGGGGTCCTGAGTTAACTGTATAATATTTAGATAAAGTAATTCTTTGCATAATATTATATAATTTTATCATCTGGTATAGGTATAAATAGTGCTATTATATCTATTTACTTTTTGCTTTCTTCTTCTTTTTTTTATTTTTATTTTTTATGATTTTGGTTTTTCATTTAGGTAGTATAGTTTTTTTTTCTTTCTATTTTCTTTTATTTTCTATATTTGTTTCTTTTTTTGTTAAAATCCTACTACTCGAGAAGTTAAAAAAAGAGGATTAAAAAAGTAGGCAATTGTAATAGGTAGCAAACTCTAATTAGTGATTCAAATACTCTGAATCTAACAATATGATGGGTTTATAATGAGAAAAATATTTAATATAGCATATTATATTTTAAATATCCTTAGAATGGCCGAGTGGATCACACTTTATAATATTAGCTAATTTAGAAAGGAATATCAATATATAGAGTAAAGTCAATAGAAATAGGACAAATTTATTAGATAAATTTGTCCTATTTCTATTGACTTCTCTCCATATACTAATATTATATAAATGATAAATAAAGTTGTGACATAACTACTAAATAAAAAAAAAAATTGTTATTGTTTATATGATTTTAATGTTTTTTAAAAAAAAATACTATTAATAATAATATAATTAGTTAAACTTTTTTGATAATTTATCATATCAACTTTTTTTTTTAACCCTAGTTTACTATACTAGGGGCGCGTGATGGTGCTCATTTATTAGATCAAATTTTAAGATCAATGCTACATTACATTTTACATGTGGTTTTCTAACTATACTATATCACTCTCCAATCGTCTGTTTTAACCAGCTGACTCTAGCAGGCCTACTATGCCGGTGCCCTGTACCTTTTCGAATCGTAGATAGCTTTGAGGAACTACTATTCCACCTAGTCGCTTTATAGATTTGGCCGTTTTTTGTCTACCCTGGGAACACTTTCTATTTTTGGATGGTATAGTATCGTCAGATGCCCTCGTACATATTTTCCTAATCGGGAAGCCTCAATTTTATCGTCGGATTTATCCTTTTTTGGTGTCGTCAGACCATGTGGCTGTGTCATACAACCTTACTTATTTTTGTCGTAGTTCACTGTTGTAAATGGAAATTCCATTTACAAATCCTTCCATTTGTGGCCCTAGCACAGTTTTCATCTCCCGTTGGACTTGAACTGGTGACCTTGCGAATGCGACCTCGAAGTGCCAACTACTGCACTATCGACCCAGGGTCTTTAAATACCAACTTTTTCAAAAAATACTAATAGTATACCAACTAGAGATGGGCAAAATACAAAATTCTCATTTTAGCATGCATATGCACATATATTTTTTGCATGTATGTATACATATTTGGTCCAAAATTATGATTTAATTTCTTAATGCTGGACAGAATTAATTGTATATTGTTGTATACTATGCATGCATTGCGCGTCTCTAATACCAATCTATGAAAACTATATACCTAATATGTTTTACTATAACAAAACTTTACCAGTAGTAGCTAGGACTAAAAACCATTTATTGCATATTTTGGTTATAATGACATATAGTACAGAAATCATATATTACACATTTCAGCAAAAACCCCTAAAATTTGAGAAGCAGAAAAACAGTTTTTGGCAATTATCTTGGCATCTAGTAGTCCAATTTGAATGAACATTTTTTTAA
Source organism: Gigaspora rosea (assembly GCA_003550325.1). Classification (NCBI taxonomy): domain Eukaryota; kingdom Fungi; phylum Glomeromycota; class Glomeromycetes; order Diversisporales; family Gigasporaceae; genus Gigaspora; species Gigaspora rosea. The sequence continues at coordinate 164,938 of QKWP01000782.1, forward strand.
AATAAAGCTCTCAGTAAAGTGCATCTAATAAAAAAAAGTTTATTCAATTCTGATTACTGAATCAGAAGTTATTTAAGTAAATATAGATTTGTTATTTTTAGCAAATTAGATCAAAATTGGCCAAAATCCAGTTATGACCTATATGAGAGATGTCAAGGGTTCTGTTATAACTGTGATAAAGTTAAAAAAGAGTTGAACCCTTATAAGCTGACAAAAGACTATAGTATTACCAAGCAAAGAAGTAATATATGAGTTTTGGAGCTTTGTTAAGATTTATAGATATAGTAGTAGAAATAGATATTGGATTAGATATATTATACTAAATAGTATAACTTCTTTAAGTCCTTATAAATTGGTATACTCTTTTTTGTTCTTTTGGCTTTTTTAAATTTTAACAAAATAAACATTTTAGTTTACTTTTTTCAAAAAATCGATAGTATTTACTGCTTTTATTTCAGGTTATATATTTACCAAAATAGAATTGTTTATATTAGGAATTAATTACATTATGTTATAATATATTAGATAAACAATAAATGATATGAAGGGTGTGGTGACTTAGGGAAGTTGGTAAGTTGTCACCCCCCAAGTGGCAGGTCTAGGGTTCAAATCCCACTGGCAACGCTTTGGAAAAATAGACCTGTGTTACGGTAACCATTTCCTGTCAATCGGTTGAGTATATTACCTGTAGTTCTTGGTTACCATCTCGAATGGAAGCTTTTGGGCGAAGTTGTGTCTGGTGACACAGACAAATCCAAGGAACCGGGGAAATGGAAACCCATTTGGAAAGTCCCGAGTAAGGAGGTAGCAACGATCTTCGACGGTGCTTTCAGAACCGGAATATCGGAAACCGGAGCTGGAGAACTGAACAACATGACCTTCGGAGGAGAGGGTCCACCAACCTGGCCGCCGGAGTTGTACCGGAGGAAAAGGACCTATGTTCTGGAATTAGGTACCAGGGGAAGAAAAACCATAGTAGCACCTAATGCTGGGTAGATCAACCCTTCCGGGCCAACTGGTTTGGAAGTTTGGGGCACCTGGTGATGGACCGGTAGGAAAGTAATGGTGGGTACCGGGGTCGGTGTGAACCTTACAAGGGCAGAAGTAGGTAATGGTAGCGGTTAGGTACCCCCTGACTGCAAGTTGCTTGCCTCGGTGAGTGCGTAAGTTACCGAAGTGTAGGTAATACCTGTGTGGGACAGGGACTGCTCTACCAAGTTTACCCGCGAGGATAAATTAGTCCTAAGGGGATGTAGGTAGCATCCGGGACTGTCTTCGACTGACTAATGTATCGGAGGGCTGTACCAGTGATCACAAGTAGGATTGACATGCGAAGCGTTGGACCAGAGGGTTTAAATAGGCAATCCCCTAGTTGGGTTGTAGGTATGGCAACTAGTGTAGAACCTTCGGGCGGACTACTTAAATTAGACAACCAAAAGTTGTACGTGTGGCTAGTTGTACTCTCATTCAATGTAACTCAATTGTGGGTGCGCCCAAAGAGGCGCCCTTGATCCACAGGCTTGATTAAATAAACTCTCACCCAAAGCGGGAACTTTAACACAAAAAAAAAAAAAAAACAATAAATGATATGTCTTGGGTTTTTATAAAACTGTCTAGAAAATTTTTGTATTATATAGTATCTTAGATGTGGATTTTTTTTTTTTTATCTATAGTACTTTAGTAGAGTAGAGTACCTTATATAGTTTATATAATTTTTAAATTTAGATTTTACAATCTTTGTCAAGATTGCTTTTTTTTTGTTTTTTTTATCTTATTTTATTTTGTTTTTGTTATTTTAATTTTGGATTTTGTATAGATTTTGTAAAAATTTTTTTTAATTTTTCTTTTAGTTTTATAAATACCTTTTGTTCATAAAAGTAAAATTTTAAACTCTTTTATTCTAGTGACTAGATAAAAAAAATTAAAAAAAGTTAACAATTTTGACAAGCTAACAACTACTAATAGTAATTTAAAAATAAGATACAGCTATTGCAAATGCTTTTAAATAGGAAATAGTTGTTGAAGCTAATTATATTTAGGTATCTTAGTAACCAAATGTGTCTTTATTGTAAGATCAGAGATAATACAGTAATAGCAGTATTATATTTTATTGTTTTATTTTCTTGTTTGTAGACTATAATAGTACTTTAAAACTTAATCTAGTATAATAAAGACAGGATTGCTAAAATTAAAAAAAAATAATGGAGTAAGTCAAAAAACAAAAAAAACAGTACATCTAACTCTTTTCAACAATTTCTTTTACCAAACTTTTCAAGCAAACCAACATATAAAAAATTCTTTAGTTAATATATCTAAACTAGATTGATAGAAACTATTATGAGTTTGAAGCATAACATATTTTAATAATTAGTTAAACAAACTAACTAGATTTTTATAATATATATATTATTTATTAATAAAATCAATATGTATATAAATAATATTATATAGGACTTTTTAATCAAAAGTTTAGTATAGTCATAATGGCCAATTATAGTATAGTCACATAGCAGACAAACAGATATTTTTCAAATCAAAGATCTAGTGTAGACCTTAATAACCAATCACTACCAAGTCATATACTAGACAGATGAACATTTTTTAAATCAAAGATCTAGTATGGACTGTAATAGCCAATTATATATGCCAGACAAACAAATATTTTTCAAATCAAAGGTTTAGTATGAACTATAGTAGCCAATCACCAACAAGTCACATACCAGACAAATGGACATTTTTCAACTATATGTAAGTCCTTGCTATACTTTGAACAATAAAACAAAACTCTATCAAATTGCTATTAGACACAAAGTCTATTTACTGGATATTCTGCATCTAAAATAAAGATGAAAAAAAACTAGCAGACTTTTAAATAAAGTACCTTGGTAGGCTTTGATAATATTGAACAAAAATATATAGTCAAACCTCTCTAAATACAATCTTTCTAAATGTATATATATGAAAAACTTCTCTAAATACATGTTTTTTTCTTGGATTCAACTAATATAATATTTATAGATTTTTACCTCTTTAAAAGCATATTTAACTCAATTTTTACTATAGTCCTAATATAATATATTTAGAGAGATCTGACTATAGTAAAGAAACTTTAGAGCTTTATTAAGTTCTATAAATATAAAAATAAGAGTAAATACTTGGTTAAATATATTATTCTATATAGCATAATTCTTACAATTTTTTTAATTTGGTACTTTTAATTAGCACTTTTTTGGGCTTTTAAAATTTCAACAAAGTAGTTAGTTATTTTAGTTTATTATTTTCAAAAGATTAGTAGTATTTACTTTTTTCAATTTAAATCAAGTCATGAATGAATTTTGGTTTTCAAAATAACAATAAGAGAGCTTCTAAAAATTAGCTAATTTCTGATTTGATTAACTGAAGTATTAGGTGTAATTCCAGCCAAAAAAATTTTTATAATTCTGGCCAAAGTTAAAAATTATTTTTGACCAAAATTATAGATTTATTGATAATATTTAATATTCAATATCTTTTGATTTACTGGATCAAATTTGATGATTTAATTACAGTCAGACCTCCCTAAATGCACGTCGTCAGGACCAGCTTTAGCACGTGCATTTAAAGAGGTATTGCATTTAGAGAGGTATTGCATTTAGAGAGGTAAAAATCTATATATGTAATATTAGTTGGGCCCAAAAAAGAACGTGCATTTAGAGAGGTGTTGCATTTAGAGGGGTTGCATTTAGGGGGGTCTGACTGTACCAAAATAATCCTCTCAATAAGACAATTTTAGTAGTTCAAAATTATTAAAATCTATTTACTAAATTCTAATATTAGAATAGATTTGTACTGTATCAGTGCAAAATAACGCACAGTAGCGTTAATTCAAAAATCAAATAATCTTAAAATAGTATATATAGCTTCAAATTAATATCTATGGACATCTTGAATTAATGCACATCTCTATAAATAAATAAAAAAAGATAAATAAGTAAAAAGTGCTTCAAAATGTGTTGATATTAAGTAAATCTATTTTTTACTTTAACAAAAGTTGTTTTTCAGAAACAAAAATTGCTTTACTTAATATCAAATTCAGTTCTGAAACACTTTTTATTTATATTACAAATAAATATTATTTATTATAATTAGAAGTGCGAATTTAATTCTTGTTTCAAATAATACACATGCATATACTCGAAATAATGCACAGATCAATTAATTAATGTACAAGTAAGCGTTATTTCGTACTTGTATAGTATTAAAAGTTTTATAATTTATTAAAGAATTATAAATTATTTATAGTAATACAAATCTATTCTAATTTTAGGATAATATGATTGGATTTTTATAATTTTGGGGTTGCTAGAATTTTTTTATTGAGAAGATTATTTTGGTAGTTAAATTATTAAAATTGGCCTAGTTGATCAAAAGTTATTAACTAGGTTATTGCTATTTGCAATATAGATTTTTGCTATTTGTACTATGGTACATATAGGTTATTCTATTTTGTCACTTAAATATTTTAACTTTTAAAAACTTTTATTAATATTATCTCTATAGTTCTTGATCAAATTTAATAAAAATTTGAAGCATTAGTCTTTAGTTATTAGTTGTTAAAGCTAGCTGGCCAAGCAAGTATTAGTATTTAATATTATAACCCTAAGATAAAGTAACCAACAAGCCAATTAGAGCTACTGCCATGTGGCGACTAATTGGTAGTGCAGGCTACTATGTTAGTCATTAATAGCTTGTGATTTTAGTTATATGTGATAGGATATAACAAATTTTTAATTATCACCTATATGTTTATAGTTAAAATAGGATGTGATAACAAATCTTTCAAAGTCTAAGGAATATAACCTGAGATTTTTGAAAATTGCAATACATGCAGATTATTTTTTGAAATTTATTAGTAAAAGTCTCTGGTTTACCCAAAAACAGTATTTTTCTGAGAAAAAAATCAGATTTTTTTAATTAAAATTACATTTTTATTAATTTTTTTTTTAGAAATTTACTAGTAAATTTAAAAAAATATAATCTAAAATTTTATAATACAATTTTTAAGACAATTTTAATCTATTTTTATCCTAATTTTATCAAAAATAGGTTACAAATAAATCTAAAATTTACTGTAAATTCTAACATGGGTACCCCTGTATAGTGTACCCCTTGCCAGTTTGAAAAGCCCAATGGTAACTTATACCCAGGGTACATAAGTATTGTATATATAGTAAAATATATTGTTTCATATAGTGCAGAAGTACTCAGGTACAGAGATTAATATATATAAATACCTAGGATACACATGTCTGAATTTTACAGTAGTTTTCCGAAAACTTCTGAAAAATGTAGCAAAAAATTTTATTAATAAAATGATCAAAATCATCTTATGAAACTTATGTTCTATGACCATATTTTAATAGTTTGTAGAATTTGAATACTGTATTTGTTCGAAAATAAGCTACCTTTTTGGGCAAAAAATTATACAAAAAATCGTAGAGGTAGCTTATTTTCAGATTGTTAAATTTTTCAAAAAATTGAAAAACGTACTAATAAAAAGTTGTCCAAATGCCATAAAATTTTTATTGTAGGTGTATTTTGTTGCGCTGAACAACTTTACTTATTCGATCTTTTGAAGTTTACATAGTAAAAAAAAAGTTTTATATGTAGCAACTATTAAAAATTTCTTTAAAAATTTTCTGAAAATCTGGGGGTAGCTTCTTTTGGAGGTAGCTTATTTTCGGAAATATACGGTATATATTATTATGTAGCTTTAAAAAATCTAGCCTGTAATGGTGATTTTTCTGTCTTCATCAAAATTGAAAATTTTAGAAAATCTAGAATCTGGAAATAAAATGAAAACTCATTGTTAATTAATGAATATTTGACCAAATGAGCTGAAATTTTTATGATAAACTCTTGAATATCATATCTTTCAACTTACTTAGTTGTATTTTTAAGGTTTTATTTTGAAAAAATCCTTCTAGAAGCATTTGAAGTTTAAAGAAAAACTTGCAAAAACATATATGTCCAAATTTACAAAAATGTTGATATCTCTACGAGTTTTTAATATTTTTTCATGAAATTTGAGATTTAAATGCTCTAAAATATGCGCTTCAAATCTTGTTATAAAATTTTTTTTAATTAGCATAGTAAAATTTCTTGTAAATCATCACTGAACAGTGGATTATTTTGAAAACATATTTATGAAAACTTGAGACTTGAAATTTTATTTACTAATTTGTAATTTAAAATTTACCAATTTGTAAATTTATTTATTTTTTTTTTTTGGTGTCAAAGTGCCCACTTTGGGGATTGGCTTTTATTCAAGATATATTAGACCTCGACACCCTACATGGAGGGAAAGCCGACATTCGTACATTGACGAGAGTACAACTAGCCTCACCTGCAACTTTTGGTTGCCTATTTAAGTAGCCACCCGAAGGTTCTACCCTAGCTGCCATACCTGCAACCCACATACTGGCATTGCCTATTTAAACCCTCTGATCTTCTGCCTCCTGCCGGTCCATCTTGTATCACCGGCACAGCCACCAGCTACTAAACCTAGAGTTCGTACCGGATACTAATCGCACCCTTAGGACTAGTTTATCCTCAGTGGAAAACTTGGTAGAGTGTTTTCCCGTCCCACACAGGTATCACCTACTCTTCGGTAGCAACAGGGGTTACTCCCTATCATTACCTACTTCTGCTTTTGTAAAGTTCACATGACCCCAGTACCACCCCGTTTCTCTTTCAGTTTCTTTCCCTCAGAACTTTCCTTCCCCTGGTTGCTTTCTTACTTCCAATCCGAAGACCCGGAAGGGTTCGTCTGCCCTGGTAAACCCAGAGGCTCCCAACTCCTGCTACATGATTTCACAATACATGTCCTTTTCCTCCGGTGCGACCTCTGGCGGTCCGATTGGTAGGGTCCACCATAAACTCTTTGATCGTAAGTCCATTTCCGGTCAGTCCGAACCGGTCAGTCCCCGTCCGATTCCTGTTTGGGCACCGTCGAAAGTCAGCTACCTCTTTACTCGGGTCTTGCCAAGTATGGTTTCCTGTTGTTCTACGGTTCTGTGCATAACACAGTGCCTGCGCTCCCCAAGATCTATGTGCCCTAGTTTTGTGCATAACACAACGCTAGAGCTCCCAATACAAGTTGGTATAATCTAGGAAACAAATTTGTATATCCGAGCTCAGAGTCCAGGTTACCGTAACGCAGGTAAATTTTTCAAAATCGTCTCCAGTGGGATTTGAACTTTGTACCTTTTGTTACAACTACTTGGGAGGTGACAACAATCCAACTACACTATGTCGCCACACCCCCAATTTGTAAATTTATAATCAGATTAACATTTATTAATTTGTAATAAAATTTACTAATTCATAAATTGTTTTAAGATCAGCTAGCCAAAGGCTTAATTAATATTTTATTGTTTGAAGTATAGCAAAGAATGATATATGATGCAGTATAAACCAGATCTATTTTTAGATTTGATAATCATCAAGTTATCTGTTTGTAGTAAAAAATTTTATTAATAAAATAATTAATGTTATTTTATGAAACTCATGTTTTTTTGGTTTATTTTACAATTTTTGTTAGTAACTCAATGTCAAACACAAACAAATATATAATCAACTTTTGAAAAAATAAAATAAAAGCTTGTAAATACAACAATTAAATTAATAAATATAATTTCAGTTATATTTAATTTTCTAAAATTAATAATATGTGCATACAAATTACAAAATTGGTCTAATAAATTTTTTGTAAATTATACATATATATTCATTATCAAATAAATTGTATATTCATGTAAATGCCAGAATTTAATTAATAGTTGGATTGTTAAAATTAAATTTATCAAATAAACCAAATAAAAAAATTTTTAATGAATTTGTTAAATTCTTTGAAATTTGCTACTTTGTAAAAGTTTTGTTCATCTTTTGTGATCTGAAGTACAATTTTAAAAGCATTATTTGATTTGTTAACTCTTCATTTGTTTTGGTTAATTCATTTAATTTATTCATTAATTTTTCAACCTTTTTTGTAATGCTATATTGGCTTGGTTCAAATCATTTTTGTCCTGCAATAATACTATATTGATTTGAGTAACATCTTGTATAACATTTAATAAATTTTTATACTTTATTGTAAAAATTCACCACCAGTTAATTTTTGTTGATCAGCCATTTTTTTAGTTTAAAAATAGCTTATTCTTTAAAAAAAATTCTAAATTTATTTTTTTAAACTTTAGAGTAAATTTTTTACAATTTTATATTTTTTTAAAAATAATGAATTTTAAAAACAAATACAAATCGAATACATCAGAAGCATCAAATATTTCTTATAATTTAACAAAAAGCTTGGGCTTACCAGAAATATAAAGATAACATAAAACATAGAAAGTGATTCTATAGTAAAAAAATAACAAAAATCTATTCAAACAAGCAATTAATTACAAACTAGAATATGAAAAAATGTGGCTTAGCAAAAATAAACTATAAATACCCTCAATTGTCACCTTCTTTTAGTAATTTAAAATGAAAATCAGTAAAAAACAAAATAAATTATTTTAAAAAAATACAAATTGAACCAAAAAAATGAAAAGAACTTTATTCAAAAATGTTTTTGTGTTTATTTTTTTTTTTTTATTCTTAGACAAATCTCACCAGAGCCTGATAATGTGTTATTTGTACAGAAAAAGCAAACTATTTCTATATACAAAAGCTACAAAAGTAGAAAATCACGCCTAACATCAACCGGTTGCCTTGTAGCACCTAATTGCGAGTTGTCGCACCAATTTACGGATAAATCGGAGAGTCTTGTCAAATCTGTCTAAGACCCAGCCCAAAATGGAAATTCACCACTTTGGATATAACTTTTAACAGCTACTTGCAACAAACTGTCAGCAGTACGGCTCTTTTCTTCAATAACCTTTTTACTATCATTGAGTACCAATGCACTCTTTTATAAACACACTTAACTTGAACTTGCGTTGGTGTTGTTGACACTTGTCTTTCCTTTTCCAGCACTTTTAACTTTTCCTATAGATGTATGTTTCTTCTTGTCCTTCCTTCTTTTCTCCTTAATAGTGATACCTTCTTCTTTTTCCCAAAGCCCAATAAGCCGACACCGTTCTTTCCATATAGATTCGTAAAAACCATTCCATACTATTGAGACGAAATTCTGCATAAGTGTCTTGGCTATGTTTGCTGAGGTAAGCCGAAGTGTAAGGTGTTCCAAAAGCTTGTTGGGTACTAGACCTATTATATAACTTCGACGTAGTTCTATGATTTCTTGCTTATGTGAACCTACCACCAGTTGGTAGTAACTTACTAGTGGAAGCAAAAAATGGTTTGTGCTACTCAATTTGGACCATGTAACCCTAGCTGCTACTTTAGTAATGTTTATCCAGCTCTATTCATAATAAGTACAATCCGCCAAATGGTCTTGCGTTTCTGTCACCTTTACTTTACAGCATATGCACTCATTTCTTGTATATAACAATGGTCTGCGTTTCTTTAATTCATCCAGGACTGGCAATTTGTTAGCAAGGCACTTGATTTGGGTAGCAAGCCGTTTACTTTGAAAGAGTGATGTACAGTGAATGCCATTTTGTTTTTTCTTTAAATTCCAAAAACTTTGCCTTGTTTGATTAAGATCTGGCTCAATAGCCATAATCGCACTAGAAATTCTCCATCTGGCGGCCGTTTGCCATGTTAGTAATGTTTTAATAAATGAGCGTGTAGGCTTTTCCACAAGAAAATCTTGCCACAAGAGAGGGACCTGTATGTTTTTGTGTTTATTGCACCATATTATAAAGTTGAAGCATTAGCTTTAGTTATTAGTTGTTAAGGCCAGCTAGCTGAGCAAGCATTAGTGTTTAATGATATGTAATACAAAATAAATTTATTTAAATATAATCAAATCTTCATAAATGCAATGTGTACAAACAACCTACAACGTGCATTTAGGAAAATATTGCATTTAGAGAGAGCTAATTAAATTGCAGCTTTAAAGATTAGATTATCAAGTTTGTATAACTTCTACTAAAAACTGTATAACCTATCTTAAATACTAAAATGTGATTGGCTACATGCATTTAGGGAGGTAGCATGATATAAAAAATTATTTGAAAAAATGTGCATTTACAAAATATAGAACATGCATTTAGCGCTAATAATTTCTTACAAACAAGGCAAAAACGTGCATTTAGAGAGGTATTGCATTTATAAAGGTTGCATTTATGGAGATTCAACTATAAAAGATTATATGTACTGATTAACTTGAGATCAGATCTGGAATAGCAAATTTATTATGTTAATTTGATATATCTAGAGGAAATATATATAAAATATTTGTTCTAAAAGTTTTAGTTCAAATTATTAAGAGTCTAGTTTATAGAGGGCTAGATTAGAAAAAAGCAACTGTATAATATATAATAATAATAAATAAAAAATATAAAATTTATATTAAATTGTGAAACCTTGCAAAATATTGTGAAAACCTGTAAAAAGTATAATTATATGAATATGTATATCGTTTATTTATTTTTTAAAAAATTTTGAAAATTTGCGAAAATTTGCAAAATATTCTAGAATATTGTGAAAATATTACAAAATATCTTCTGCGACCCCTAAAGAGGATAATAGATAGAGGTTGTTTTTGTTTTTTTTTTTTTATTTGGTCTATTTTGCAATATTTCACAATATATTTTACAATATATTTTGAAATATTTCAAAATAAATTTCGTAATATTTCGTAAACAATTTTAAAATATTCTATATCGATTATAATTATTTTGAAATATTACAGGCTATAATAACTTTCGTAAGTTACATTTATATAATTTGCTAATACAATTTTACTAATATAGATAAATGAAATTTATTTTAAGTCTAAAAAAAAAAACCAACATGAATTAGCTTAACAAAATAGCTATTTTTAAAGTATATAATTATTTTGATTTGATCAACCAATCAAATCCTATAATTTTCAAATATATATACAAACCAGATTACTACTGTACTATTACTACTCTATTACTCTACTATAATATCTTTTAGAAGTTACTATTACTTTATAAAGTTAGTTTTAATGCTTTGTATCTATTTTCTATACCTTTAGAACTCTTTATTTAACAATTTATAATTTAATTTTTTTTTTATGGATTTTAGTATTTGGTGCACTCTGCACTATAGTGCACCCAGTGCACCCTATAGTAACAAATATAAATAATGATTAGAGTTAGGATTAGGGTTAAAGTTAGGGTTGGTTAGGGTTAAGATTAGAATTAAAATTAATACAAAATTGCAAAGGATCATTTTTTGTTAAAAATGTAGCAGGGGTTACCCTAATAAAATTTTGAGAAACATAAAAGGTGTGTGCTACAGTGCAGGTGCACTATATTCTAAAACCCTTTTTTTATTATATTTATTTTTTTTTTGTTTTTAAATTGGCTGTTTTTAAAAATAGAATTTTATTTAAAATTATTAAAAGTATTAAGTATATGAATAAAAGTACAACTAGTTATATATATACTTTAAAGTTATCTTAATATTATTACATACTAGAAATTGTAGTTATATAAAATTTTTATAATACAAACAAATTAGATTTTAAGATTAAATATAATATAATATAATTATAAAAATTCAAGTTATTTTTTTAAAAATTGTATAAAAAACTATTTTTAGTATCTAATGAAAGTTTTCTTTGAGTAATTTTACTAACTTCTAACTTTAATATAGACTTTAATTCTAATTTAAATAAATTTTAAAAAATTTTTTGATTTTATATAACTACAACTTTTTGATAGCAATAATAAGAAAATTATTCAATTTAAAGTAGTTTGCCTAAAGTAGTGATTGTACTTTAGTAGAAATTGCTATTGTGTGACATAGTAATTTATCCAGATATCCAGGTAATTTAATAATAACTAGTTAGAGGTTTTTTTTGCAAGTACAATCTCTAGCCTAAAAATTCTATACTAGCTACTATATCTACAACCCAATTACAAAAGTTGTTTATTTAAATCTTTTGATTTTTTGCTTTATAAATCAATTTTGCTCACTTTATCAAAGTATTAGCAAAATTTATATAGTTAATCCTAACTTCTCAAATCTGTTTTCTATGCTCTTTAAAACTTTATACTTTATAAAATACAGACCATTTTCTTCTCAATAGAAAATTTGCTAAAACAGTTTTTTGTTTTATTTGTATATCATCTAAACTTTAGTAACTTGCACTATATTATTAACCAATACTTGTAGTTAGAGTACTTTTGAACTATTACTATTTTACTCTTACAAGGATCATTTTGACTCTAGTATCTTCCCTTATCAATTTCTTCTAAACTTCCAAAAACCAGTTAATCTGGATAAGTTCTGAATAGATCAATTTATCTTATTATAATTATTCTTCCCTTGGTTCCTACTTCTATAGCATAGGCCCTTTTTCTCCTGGTGGCCAGGTTGGTGGATCCCTCCCTTTTAGGGTCTTGTTGTCTGGTTCTTCGGTAGTACTTTTTTCATTATTTTTATATGGATAAAAATTTAATTTGTTATTTATAAAGTCTACATAGTCTTGAAGGGACATTTTTTTAACAAAATTCCCAAATATTATATTTATAAATACTTTTATACAAATCACTCTTATTATATTAAAGTGAACGGCTCTACATATTAATAAAACTTGTGAGTTTTATTAGTAAATTCACTATATCGAGAGTTTAAATCTAACTTCATTGTCTTCAAATATTAATTAGTCTTCATTATATCGAAAGTTCACTATAACGGAGTGACTTTTAATTAGAAACAGCTCAAGAAGAGTCATGTTGGGTACCAGGAATTTTTTTCAAATTTCCAGATATATAACGATAACGATAAAACTTAAAATTTATAGATAATTTCATAAACTTTGAATTACGACTATTGCATAAAATTACTTTTTTAAAAATATAATACGGTATATAAATTCTGAAAATATTAAGTTAGTATGTATTGTATGTACATACGGTAAATTAAACTGTTATATCAAATATATAAACAAAAAATGGGATAAAGATTATATTTTTCTAATACAGTATAGGATAAGTTATAGGAATACACGATATTTTCGATATGTATATAAAATAACTATTTTTTAGCGTTTGGCCTATATATCGAGCTAACGGATGCCTGTTTTAAAATAAATTAGATAAAACAAAGTAAAAAATACGATAAAACAACGAAACTGAATCAGATTACTTACTTGATTAACAGGATATACTGTAACATCCGCAATGTTTACGTGATCTGGCCTAGAAGCTACAAATATAACCGTTTCAGCTACTCATAATCAATTTAACATAAATAATATAAATAATATAAATAAAAAAAATAAAATTAGTAACCAGACAAACAAGCAAAAAAAAATAAAAAAAAAAAAAAAAAAAAAAAAAATCCTTTACCAGGGTTTATCTCTGTGACCCTGATAGGAGTGTCCACCTTTAGTGGAAGTTAACAATAACAATATAACAATATATAGTCACATATTTATGTTATGTTAATAGAAAGCGATTGACATAATATTAATGAAAATTACCAATTCATTAAGCAATGTCCTTGATATAGCGTTAACAGCATGTTTTGATGCACAATATACACCAGCATTAGGATAAACTTGTTTTCCTATAATAATATAATTTACAAATAAATAAGCCAAACAATTTAATATATAAAGATTAGATCGAAGATGTTAGATAACAAACCTGATATGGACCCAATATTAATTATATGACCTTTCTGTCGCTCCCTCATTTTCGGGAGCACAGCTTGAGTTACATACAATAATCCTTTAACATTTGTATCAATCATAGTATCAATATCTTCGGAAGAAACGTCACCAATTTTGTCCATTCCTTTGACTAGTCCTTTATTTTTAAAAGTTGTAAAATAATTTTAATAAATAAAATTAATTCTAAAAAAAAAAAAAAAAAAAGATAAGTTTGCATTAAAGGTTACCAGCATTATTAACCAAAACATCAATATCCTTTAGATCGCTAGGTAAACTTGGAACCAATTGATCAACAGTAGATTTATCGCGTACGTCCAACTGACGAGTATAAACTTTTAATTTTGGGTGTTCAGATAAAAGAAGTTGTTTCAGTTCATTCAGACGATCAATTCTACGAGCCGTTAAAATCTAATTCAAGAACGAGTAAAGAACAAAAGTAAAAATTTTTGTAAAAGATCGAGAGATGGAATATAAAATGGCAAATGTAAAAAAAAATATGAATTGATATTTGAGAATTTTGAAGTGAAAAGTTATAAAAAACTAATAGAAATACTGAAATAAGGAGCAATCACCAAATTTGAGCCAACTTTTGCAAATTCTTTGGCGCACGCTTCGCCTATACCGGCAGAAGCACCAGTGCTAAAAATTTATCAAAAAAAAAAACAGATAAACATAAATTTTTTTTAATAACAAATCACTTCATAAAAACTTGAAAATTTAAAGTTAATTTTTAAAAGACCAATTGGTCTCATTAAATTAAAGCACAAAAATTCAAAAAAGTCAATAGAAGAATTGACAGATATATATAATTTAAATTGAATTAATACATTAAAACAGTTTTAGTTTTAAGTCGACTCATTGTTGTATTTTTGAAGAGACTTAATGTTTGTCGAAACATTATTAGATTAAGGCCAAAAAAATGAATTTATCATAAAATAATTATTTAGATGCATTTACATGTGATTGATATTACAGTGTTACATAATTAGTTACATGATCAGTGTTCGGAATAGACAGGAGGAGGTAAAGAAATATTAGAATGATTGCAATTAGGAGGTGAAGTAAATTCTTCGTATGGAGGAGAATCTTCTGTGTCACGCACAGCATTTTCATTATCATCATGAATAACGATGTGTACATTCTCCATTTGATATGCAGGAGGTAATCCTATTTCAATTATCAAATACTTTTAGGTAGAAAAATTTATTAGCATCTAATGCTGTAATGATAAAAGTAACATATATGTTGTAATTGGAAATGGAATTTAAATTATATTAACAGTTAAGTGAGGATTGGATTTTAGGTGTAGATATTACAATATATTAGATATACAGTATTACAGTATTACTGTATTATCGTTATGTTCCAAAATCAAATTTAATTCCATTCCCACTTACAATATATGTATATAATATAATATATATTTTAATGAGCTACCGTTTTATTCTTTGAAAATTTAAAACATGAATTACGGCTTTGTGATTCATTATACAATTTCCAATTAACATTACGTTTATTATCTTCTTTATTGAATTCTTGTATTAATGTTGATAGAGAACTTATCTGTTACAATTTTAAAAGGTTAGTTATTAAAATTAGAATGTTAATGGTTTGAAATGAATTACCTACGTACATGCTTTCCTTTCTGATGATTAAAGAAAAACATAAATATAACCGAAATTAATAATATAACTAATACGATCCCTATGATAATTCGTTCTTCATCGGCGAAAGGACTTAAAGTTTTCACCGCCACGACACATAATATAAATGTTGTTATAATGAATACAAGAGGTATTTGTATTATCATTCTGTTTATTGATAATTTGAGGGAGATTGAATTAAATGTTTGAATTTTTTCTAAAAATTCTTGACGTGATAACTATTTAAATTTTATTTAATTTTATTTTAATTTTATTTAATTTTATTTAATTTTATTTAATTTTTAATTATGAATTTAAAAAATGTAGAAAAATGTAAGAACAAAGATGACTACAGTAGATACAAAGATACAAATAAGATGAAAAACAACTTACATATCCTTCAAGTTCTTGATTATATTCAGTACTTTCAGCGACCCTCAATTTAGTCAAAGGTAATCTTATAGCTTCTATCATAAGCTCATCTCTTATCATTCCACTTGTCATCATGAATTTTTTATTCTTTAAAAAAATTGATTCCCTTTCGATATTTTGCTAATTCATATATTATATATTTAGTAAAATAGCTAGGCTTTTATAAGATTGAATGAGTAATACAGTACTAAAAATCTTGAAACTGTCATTTCATCGTACTATGATTTACGTATCTACATAATCTACATAAGACCCTAACCAAATTATCAAAATTCCAAGATCATTCTTGTTTCATCCACTAATATATAAGCAATTAAATTTACTTAATTATATGATATACTGTAACTTGTACGTACTTAAAATAAATTTATTCAGCATAGCATAAAGCTTTTTTTATTAATACTATGAAATTCTCTATATAGTAAAGTTCAAATTTAGAAAAACCCTTATTATTATTACGAATGCAAATTATCTAATCACCAAAAAAAAGTTTGTAACTTTTAAAATATATTCTATTTAATTCTATATACATTGTAAATTTATTTTACGTGCTGGCAGAAAAAATTATTTTTCAGAACCTTATACAGTTATACGTAGGTATATACGTATCTGGTATATAATTATATACATTATATCTTTAATATCTTAATGTTCATTTAAACATTAACGTATATGAAATTTAAAAATCTAACCCTAACTTAGTATACCCGGGTAATATATTATCATGTGATACCAATACACACATATATTGTAAATGAGTGCCGCCAAGGAAAAACTTGTAATTTCTTATTAGATGAAGAATTACAGGTTTTCTCTTGACTGCACTCGTATAAAAAAAATACTTGAATCTTACCCAGTTATATAATCTACCCGCGGATAACCCAGGTAACCCGTATTACCCGGGAATTCGAAAATAATTGTGGCAGCTTATGCGGATTTAAGCTATTTTATTATGAAATTATAAAATTTTAGAGGGTTATAGTTTGATTAGGGTTTAGGGTTAGAGTATTTATGGATTTTAGTAGGTATTATAGATTTAAATAGAGACACTGGATCTCAGCATAAGCCAATCTTAGCATAAGCTGCCATAATAATTATATTTGCTTGCTAAATCATTCTCTGTAAAATATTCATCTAGATATTTTAGACGTAGCGTAAGAATATAAAATTTTTTTTTGGCAGCATTATAAGATTATAAAATTAAAATGTCCAAATATTCATTCTACAAGGAGATGGTTTAGACCACGAAATACGTTATTAAATTTATCATTGATAATATTTATTACCAACTTCTTTATTCTGATTTCCATTTATCATTGATAATATCATAATATCACCGACTTCTTTTTATTCCGATTTCCATCATAAAAAATCATAAAAATCATTAAAAAAAAATAATAAATTGTCAACGATTGTCAACTCTATATTTTACAAAAAAAAAACAAATAAAAAAAAAATAAATAAATTAATTAAACCATTTTCTTAAAGCGTTCTTGCTTGTGAGTGTAAACAAATATGGCACAAAGCCTTGCTCAGGCATGTTATATATATATTTTGTGGAAACAAAAAAAATTGCATTCAATATTCACGCGTTTTAAATTAATTTCGCAATTAAATAATTAAATAATTAAATAATTCTTTGAACATTTATCTATCATATATCTGATATAGCTTCATCCAAAACAAAGATGTGATACTGAAATTGTGACACAGACTCAAAGTTTGACTATAGTAAAACAATTATTAAAGACAAGTTTAAGTTCGATCACTTATCTAAGGTATGTATTTCTTTTTTTGTCTGATTTTTTTTTTTACGACATGTACGTCAAACAAATTCCTGTTTATCCTCAGAGGTTTGTTTCCTGAAGATAACTATGAAGATTACCAAGTTGGGAGTATGCCCTCTATTTTTTTCTTAGTTTTTATTACACAATGTACAAATTTGTATTAAACGATAACCTTAAATAGGTCTTATTCTAAAACATCTTAAGAGAGATTATAGTCAAGAAGCAAATTCTTTATTGGATTGGCTGGTAATTCTTAAAATTTTAAAAATTTATATTATTATTTATTTTAAATAATTTTAGAATATTCTCGGTTACTTAATTTTTTACACAGGAAGCTGGTATTTTTGATGCCTTAAATCATCAACTTCTTCGTGCTGTCATCTTTGGTATCTTTCTTGATCCGAAAGAACCAAATAAACTTGTGGAATGCTATACTTTTAAAGTTTCTTATCCTAATGGTGAACCTTTACTACGTATTGAAAATAATAATGGTGAATTATTGACAACCGCTGGTGGTGGTCATGACGTAACGGCTACCATGCGTGAAGGAATCACTGTTGGTGAAATAAAAAAATCTACTCAACAATTATTAAGAAGGTTGATTCTATTAACTCAGACATTAAAGGTATTTTATATATATATATATATATATGCACATATATATTTACCATTTATTAATCACTTTTTTTCTTATTTCATTTTCAGCCATTGCCAGGTTTGTTTTTAAATTTTCCTTAAAATTTTCTTAAATTTTGATGTTTAATCTGTCTAAATTTACCTTTAGATAACCGTTATATCGTTGTTAAGCTTCATTATTACGAACATGTAACACCGGCTGATTATGAGCCTCCATTTTTTCGTGCTAGTAATCTTACTGAAGAAGGTTTTACATTTAACTCTCGGCCTGAAAAAATACCTGTCGGTGAAGTGGATACGGCTTATCACGGGTTGGTTCACTTTTTTATTACAAAATTTTTTATTATATAATAAATATAACTTATATAAAATATAATAATTTATAATATATATTAATCAAATTATTTTTTAGCATAAATTTATCAATTCAAACAATATCTGATGTTCTTGATATTGAAGATGATTCTACTACTGATAAAATGTTGATTGAATCAAATAATACAATAAAAGATAACGAAAAATCTTGGAATGCTGAAGATGACTCTGACTCTGAAGATGGTTCAAAAGTGTCCAAGATTGACATTCTTCCGTTAAAGCGAGACCAATATAATGAGCGATCTAACAGACGAGAATTGTCTGTAATATCAAATGCTCCGGCTTTGACTTCTAGGTCAATGTCCAAAGATAGGAGAGAAATGTCAATAATATCAAATGTTCCAGCTTTAACTTCTATGTCAATGTCCAGAGATAGGCGGGAAATGTCAATAGTATCAAATGTTTCGACTTTAACTTCTAGAGTAACTAGTTCAATGGTCAAAGATAATACTTCTGCCAAAGTTTATGATAGTATGAAATTTTGTTGTCTTGAATCTTTGGTTAACTCTCGTTTAAGTTGCAAATTTTTATTTTTATTTATTTTTATTTTTATTTTTTATTTTTTTTACTCAGAGAATGAAAGCATGACTCATTCAAATCGAGGTAATCAAAAGTTTTTTCCTTATTTTGAAAAAATTATAGTTTATTAACATTTCTAAATTTGCTTCTAAATTTGCAATAGTATCTATGTCGCATAACAGTGTATCAAGAAACGGCAGTATTACACAATCTATCGACCATGCTTCAAGGGCATCACAACTAAGGACTTATTCTACACAACGGCACAGCCATTCGTCTCCACATCATGATGTATTCAATGAAACAATCCATGCACCCGTAAACTCTCAAAATTCTCCCGTAATTATTGACGATGATGAATCTTCTTCTAACGAAAGTGTGAATAATACACATAATTATAAATGTGATTGTGGTGTAAATACTCGTGACGGAGATATGGTATGTAAGAGTTTGACTAACATATAACATATAATAATTCATAATAATAATAATGATATAATAAATATTTATTTTTTTTTATAGATCAATTGTGTTAAATGTGATACATGGGGACATATTCCTTGTTATGGATATAAGTCTCTCGATGATTCTCGCATGTCAAACCATCATACTTGTTATCGATGTTTGAGAGATGAAAATAATAATCTTTGGGAATTAGACGCTCTTATGGACTTGGCTTTGTTTCGTCGTTCTTTATGGATTATTTGGAAAGAAGGAATTCCTTCAACTTGTCGGCAATTTGCTCAACGATTAGGTTTTTTTTATTATTATAAATAAATGTAATTTAACTACGAAAGAATTAATTATTTACTTTTGAATAGGCGTTAAATTACCTTGTGCACGTCAACTTCAGACTCGTCTAAAAACTGAAGGTTTTATTGCTCCTCCTCCAAAGCCTTCTAAAAGGAAGGGTAAAGCTGTTGTTGGAAATAATACTTCTAATTCAAACAATTCATATGAAGTTATAAAAACTGATGAGAATATATGCAAAATGAATGATTACTTTAATCCAGATATTGGACTTATGCCAGTTTCGTATTCTCTTTAAAGTCCGGTATTAAACTTACATTAAAAATTATTATTGAAATTAAAAATTTACATTTAACACTTTTAATAGGTATGTCCAGAAAACATTGATGTGGAGGATAATTTCCATGAAGAAAATCATGATACATTACAAAATACTACATCAGAATTCGTTACAAAAGAAAATACTCCGCCTGCATTATCTCAAGATTTTATTCCGATGGATATTTCTTTTGAAAGCTCTGCTCCGGCTTCACAAGTTACTAACATGGAACCAGATGTAAATTCAATTACCAGTAACTTTTATAAAGTTTGATTGAAATTAAATAATTAAAATTTTCTTTTTATTATTCTTGTTGTTTTTTTTTTTTTTTTTAAACAGCAAACCAATGTACAATCAACATTGTCATCGCTTGAGAACACAATATCTCATAATGAATCGGAAAAATCTGATGACGGACATAGGAAACATAAGTTACATGATAAAAATTCTGCAGATGTGGATGCAAATGATGATGATCAAGATCTCAAAAAAAGAAAAGTTTCTATTAGTATCGGACATATTGCTGTATTATAATGTATTTATTTCTTATTTGTTATAATAACAACTTTAAAAACACGTAAAAAAATATTGCTAAAAAAATCCTTTAGAAAACTTAATAAAATACATATTATATTCTGGGCACTGAATATCTGAAAACATATTTAATTTAGTAGTCATATCGCATTCATGAATTGTAAAAAAGTATAACTTATATAATTATACTGTACTGTTTTTAGTAGTGATTGTATTCGGATAATCCGAATATTATTTTCTCAACGAAGTAAAATATTTCTTAGTTTCGAGATTATTTCGGAATACCATATTTCACGATTTAAACTACTCCCTGAAAATATTCTCTAGTTATATATATTTTAATATGAGTAGGCAAATTCGTATCATTATAAAGATTTAGGGATGATCCTGTCAATGTTGGTCGATGACCTAAATGACCTTTATGACCTGTCATAGGTCATTTAAGGTTGATAAGACTTTATGATCTTTAATATGGTAAAATTAATAGTAAAGAATTGTGGCGACTGAAGCTGAGATTGGCTGAAGTTGAAATTGGGGGTCTCTAATTAAATCTATAATACCTACTAAAATTCACTTACACCCTTTTATTAATAAAACTATTCCTAAACCCTAAATAAAAAAAAAGTTGACAAAAAAAAAAGCTCAAAAATTTTAACCACAGAGAAATTTTTTTATTAGCATTTAATATATATGACCAATATGACCTATGACAAAAAAGTCATATGATTATATGACCAAGGTCATTTCAAAAAAAATGTTATGACTTAAGTCATCAGCCAACACTATAAAGCCGATCTATTGATGGTTTTTAGTCCAGTCTCGGCCAAAAAACGATCCTTAGCTGTTTAAACCTCTAACCATCTTATTAGATGAACTAGAAAAGAAAAATTATTATTAAACAGAAGATAATAAAAAATATTTTTACTATTATGAAATTATGTAATAGTAACGTGTAATAATATTTTGATCAGAGGATTTATCGTTATACATATGTTTACATGGTACTATCGGTTTGATTTGCTTTTTTACCATTTTAATAAAAGTTATTCAACCGAAATTTTTGCAAATTATCAAGAAAATCAACACAACAGCATTTGTTTTTATTATAATTAAACTAACTAAAATATACACACTTTTATTTAATATCGTTAAATATATAAAATTCTAATTAAAATAAAACTAAGTTTATTTAATAAAATAATAATATTACATAGCACGAATTAAAAAACCAATTATATATTAAAAAAAAAAAAAAAAAAAGTTTAATTGGGTGCTTTAGTTTCCGCTAAAAAAATTAGCTCTAGTCACCACGTAAAGGCGTATCCAACGACTAGGTTTATAACAACCCGTAGTTGTATCCTAAGTATTCTAAGACCAAAGCAAAATATGATGATGGTCTTTACTTTAGGACGAACATGATGAATACCATTGAATAACACCGACAGCCATATATTACTATACAACCTGACATTATCCCAGTATGCAAAGAAGTTCTCAAAGGTCTAGAGTTCGGCATAGTGTACATTAAGTTTAGAAGAGCTGACATTCAAAGACGCTGCCATTAGCAATCTTAACAACTGTCTTTTTACCTCCTAATGAAGGATCTTAACAATATCTCCTCTGATATTTAATAGACCTTAGGCAGGGGATCCAAAAAGACTCTTATAAACCCAAAAAAAAAATTTAATGAAATAATTATAAAATATTGTTTTTTAAGCTCTCTTCTGAAAAATTCTAAGAAATTGAATTTTTAAATGAACCCAAGCGACCCATACTCATAGTGGATTCATTTTTTCTGAAACAACATGAAAGAACATGTCATATTTGATTTAGCTAGAATAAACAAATAAGGTCTTTAATTGTAGTAGAGATTTATAATATGAAAAAGGAAGAAAATAATTGTCAGGGATTTTACCAAATATGGACATCGATTTTGGAACATTTCACAGAAAATCCTTGAGTGATAATTGGCTTATAACCACATTTTTTGGTCAAAGTTTTCTGACTTTTCATGTTACTTGACTGCAACTAATAATTTTATATATGAAAAGTAAAGAACCTATTTAATCTGTAATAATTTTAAAATAATTACTTTTTTTTTAAAGTAGATGAGACTAGAGCTTGGATTCAGATATTTGGATATCTGTTTTACTGTAACCATTTTATAAAGCTTGTATCTGGATAACTGTTAGTTAGTTATTTGCTATGAATATTCAAATAAACTCTATGAATAATTGAATAATCTTTTGGATATCCAAACAATTATGACAAGATCTAATTGGCTAATAGCCTTATATTAAAATGAACCCAAAGTAAAATATAACAGTATTAATTAAATAAAAGAAACATTTTTTAAATTTTAATAATTACAATAATCTATTATTTTGGCTAATAGTCATTGCTACACATATAATTCGATTAAATTTATTAAAAAAACATCAATATTTTAAATTTTAAATAATGATCTATTAGATACTGTCTTTCTTTTATATAGTTACCTTCTCTATAATCACTTCATAGTGTTATAGAACAGGTTTTTCATTATTGAAAACTAGAACATTCTGAGAATATTTTAGCATAACATAAAAGAAATGCAGAACAATAAAATATAAGTATAGAATGGCCCTTTATACCTTTATACCTTTATACCTTTATACCTTTATACCTTTATACCTTTATACCTTTATAGCTTTATACCTTTATATCTTTATATCTTTATCTTTATATCTTTATACCTTTATACCTTTATACTTTTATACTTTTACACAAATATATTTCTAAAAAGATATATAAACCCTAGCTTTCTGATCTTCTGTACATTAGCTTTTTAGCTTAGACTCAGATTCTTCTTCTCCTTTCTTACACAGTTACAAATAGTTATATCTTTTGAATATTATCTAAATAAATAAAATATATTTTTGCTCAATAAATAATACTCTTGTTATCTATTGAACTGCTCTAGTGAAGTAATATTCTACTTTTACACCGCTTCATATCTTCTCTGACCCTTACAAGATCCCTGTCGCTATGTGCTGTGCTGCAAGTACTATATTGAAGACTATAGTTCTTTGTAACAATAGTAAAACCTTTTTATAATCACACCAAAATTTGCAACCACTTTACTAATAAAATTATAAAAAAATACCTTTTTATAAGCACATTATAATAAAAACCTTCATAAAATCACACAATTTGCATAATATGGACTGCATGATTATAGAGGAGAAAGACAGTATATGTATAAAGAGCTTTGTATCAAAACAAATTACTAACAATAAATATCCTGTATATAAATAAATTAAAAAAACATTAAAATGAATTCAAAGAAAATATTTTACAAAATATAATAGTATTAATTAAATAAAAAATATAGTTTTTAAATTTTAATAATTATAATAATCTATTATTTTGGCTAATAGTTATTGCCATATATATAATTCAATTAAATTTATTAAAAAAAACATTAATATCTTAAATTTTAAATAATGATTTATTAGATGCATATATGAAAAGCTTTGTATTAAAACTAAATTGCTAACAATAAATAATAACAAGAAAAAATAATAATTAATTTGTAATCTGTATACCAAACAGAACTACATATATTACTATATATAGGGGTTGTCTAAAGTAAAAATAAATCATGTAATCATCTACCAATTAAATTATAGAATTTTGATGATCTTTAGCAAAACAAATGAGAAAGAAAAGTGAAAAACCTAAAAAATACAAAAAATAGTAGCCTAAATCTACTTTGAATAGGTTAATTAAAAATATCAGAAAGGCAATTTTGCATATATAAAACAATTTAAAATCTATTTTAACTCTATTCTAAAGTAAATCTAACTCTAAAGTTAATAAAGAAAATTATTAAAAATATGAGTTGTCTACACTTTAGATATTTCCTATATATATCGTATATTCTAAAATAAGCTACTATCTAAAATAAGCTACCCCTCTGATTTTTTTTAAAAATCTTAAAAAATTTATTAGCAGTTGCTATATATAAAAGTCTAAATAAACTTCAAAAAGTCAATTAAGTAAACTTGTTTAGAGTATCAAAATACATTTATAGCAAAAATTTGGTGTCATTTGGACAACTTTTTATTAGTACACTCCCCTGACAGTGATTACCAGAATTTTATTATTTACAAAATAACGATCTTTTTTTTACAAGTTTTACGATTGCAATTTCTCAACAACCCACTTATCAATTTGGGTTAGTTTTTTTTTATTTAATAGTTATGTAACCAAACTTTTATTTACAAAAATCAATATCGGGTAGAATACCTGTTTGCTTTAATTACAGCAAGAACACGACGAGGCATACTTTCAACAAGGGTTCTAAAAATCGAATCATCTAAACCAAACCACTCATCCTGCAGCAAACAGAACAGTTCCGACTCATTGCTTGGTAGAGGAACACGCTTACGGACACAACGCTCCAATTCATCCCAAATATGTTTGATGGGGTTGAGGTCAGGGCTATATGACGGCCAAGGAAGTAGATCGACTTCATTTTCTTCAAAACGTAGATTTTGCCATGTGAATTTTCGCATTGTCGTCTTGAAAATAGTAATTTTTTTTCCAACAATATCTTCTAGACCTTCTAAATAAGGCAGCAAACAATCGTGGAGAACCTCGGTATAGTCCTTCGCATTCATATTGCCAAAAACCTGAACTAAAGGCCCAGAACCATACATACTAAAGCAGCCCAGACCATTACACCTTTTCTTCCCGATCTGAAAGTTGGAACCAAACAATCTATATTGTATTTTCCTTTGGTTCTTTCCAAACATAAACGCAACCATCCCCTCCAAACACTTCAAATCGTGATTCATCGCTCCAAACAATATTTTTCACCTTTTATTCCAATGTTCTCTTTCTTCAGCCCACCTCAACCAACTTGCACAGGAGTTTTCATTTACAAATGGTTTTCTTTTTCCAACTCGGCCAAAAAACCCTACTTCATAAAAGTGACATTGTACAGTATGTGTAAACACTTCAACAGATGTTGCTTCAACAAATTTATTTGTCAAAACATTCAAATTAGTCTTTCTATCTTGCTTTAAAAGACGTACGAGGTGATGGGTACCACGTTTAGTAATTTTAAGGGCGCCCCAGGATGAGGAAAAGGTTTAACGTGCCTGGTCTTTTTGTAATAATTTACAACATCATAGATAGTGCTTTTGGGAAATTTCAAGCTTCTTACGATTTTTGCTGGTCTCACACCACTGCGCCAAGCACCAATAATTTGGTTACGTTGCTCTATGGTAAGTTCCTTCATTTGTACCATGATAAAAAAAGGAAAAAAACTGGGAAAAAAAATAAAAATAAAGTCGAATAGGCTAACTACTTATAAAACTGCTGTAATCTATAAATGCAAACTATATTCATTGATTAATAAAAACAAAATTGCATACAAAAACATTGGTTTTGATCCATTTAATCTATTGTTATTAACCCTCTCTAAAAAAAAAATACCATTGTTTTTGACTCATATAACATAACATGATTACAGATTTGTAAAGACCTGCATATATGCATAAAGATTGGTAATATTACAGTATTACTATATTAAATATGTTTCAAGTTTGATATTACAATATTTTGAACACAATAATTTTCGGAAGGTGGTCACTTCACTGACAATCATTTTACCGAAAGTTCACTTAGCCGACATCACATAGGGTTAGGGTTTTATTAGTTGCAGGTATGTATTTTTAGTAAATTGTCACTTGGTGTGATGTCGGTGAAGTGAGCTGTCGGTGAAATGATTGTCAGTGAAATGACACGTATCCTAATTTTCTTGGATAAGCAATAAATTACAGTATTACTATATCAAATATGTTCAAGTTCAATATTACTAATATTTCACACACAATAAATTTTCTTATATACTCTTTATTATAAACACAAATTAAATATTGCTATATACAGTCAGCTAATTTCTACCTAATCTATTAAAAGAAATGATAATACTAAAATTATGTATTTTATAGAACCTAGTATAGTTACATGAAACTACAATCTTATAATTGATATTATATAATTAAATAATTATATAATATTGAACGAATAAAAAAATTTATCAGATACTTACAAAACTCTTTTTGATGATCCCTCACACCAAATTTTTCAAGAAAGCTGATCTACGAAAACTATACAGTTATTATATGTAACATGCAACAAAACTCCACTTTCAACAGCTAGGGCTCAAGGCCATTCACTGAGTGTTTGGTTTCAATAAAACCAAAAGCGGTCATTACTGAAATAGAGTTGAAAAAAGGACTTACCTAAGCAAGGCCTCTTAGCAAAAGTCTGAAAAACTACCAAGCAAAGAAGTAGTAGCTAGTTTTGTCAAAGTTTTTGGATATGGAAACATACAAAAGTGCTTGGTTAGATGTTATATTCTGTATAGCATAACTCTTTTAAGTTTTTACAACTTGGTGTACTTTCTTCTCACTCCTTTGGTATTTTCAAAATTTCAACAAAATGGGCAATTTGGCTTACACCCTTTAAAAAATCAGCAGTATTTACTCTTTCCAAATCGGAAACGCCTACCTATTTGGAGTCGATGTCACAAGTGGTCATCAGCTGCAATGTAAACAGTAAATAACGTGTCAAAAATGTTTTGGACCGTTTGTAGAAATTTCTTACAAACTATGCTACAAGATGGACTTTACTGTTTTTGTTTTTCTTTTCTTCTTTCTGTTTAACATTGATATAATTAGTGTTTTGACCCGGTTGGGTATCACCCGGATCACCCGCGGGTGGGTGGGTGACCCGGGTCAAGTTGCAACAACCTGGGTGAGAACGGGTGGGTCAACCCACGGGTCACCCACGGACAGACAAATTAATGCAAATTTGTGAAGTCGACAGAATCAAATTCGAAAAATATTTAATAGTAAATTATTTAAAGGAAACCATAATGCAGTTCAGAATTTTATAGCAAATAGTATTTCTGCATTACAGCATTACGGCATTACAGCATTACGGCTTTATAGCATTACGACTTTACGGCATTACGGCATTACAGCTTTACGGCTCATAGCAATTACGGCAAAAAATATGGCAATGCCGTAACCATATTAATTTGTAAAATTAATTCTACCACCAACTATAGGTTACCCACCTGGGTCAAATCACTAACCACCTGTGATTTTTTTTAATTGACCCAGGTGACCCGACGGGTCACTTGTCGGGTCACCTGTCGGGTGACCCGGGTGGTGCTTTTTTTTGGACTGACCCATTTCCACCCAGGTGGCACATTGTCTACCCGTCGGGTGACCCGGGTGAAGATTTTTTAGACGGGTCAATTCATTAGATATAATACTTAGGTAGATCATCTATACAGTATTATATAATTTTTATAGATTATATTTCATTTCATATTTGTCGAGATTAGCTTTTTCTTTGTTTTTCTCATCTTGTTTCCGTTTCTTTTATTTGTTTTTTATTTGGTATCTCATTTAGGTTTAGTAGTTGCCCCCTTTATACTTTTTTTTATATTTCAATTTTGTTCTTCATTTTCTTTTCTTGTGATGGATTTTGAGTAAATTCATTTCACCATCGAAGCTCGGTGAGAAGGATTTAAAGAAAAAGGCATTCTTGACAAGGCTAATAGCAGCCATTCAGTGAGTACAGCGATAACTTGCAGTGAGTTGCAGGCCTCTGTATGAGAAGAACTAGTTGTTACGGCAGGTCGCAGCTGGGTACTTCGGTATCGAATGAGTTTTTATTAATATAGGAGAATTTTAGTTAGCAGCCGAAAAATTGTTAATGTAGTATAATAATTTACCGTAACTGAAATAATGTAAATTTTTATGACCTCCTATTAGTGTTCCAAATCGGACCAAAAAATGCAATCAATTAATTGGATAAAATTTTTTTAACCGATTGATTAAAAATCAATTGTACCAACTAATCGATTAATCGATTAATTGGTATAATCAATTATTCGATTAATCGATTATTTGATTAAATCAATTATTTAATCAAATAATCAATTACTCATATATAGTAAAATGATACTAGTCATGTATAAAATCATGATTATAAACTAAAATATTGGTGAGCAAATTATGATCAAGAATGTCATCACAATTCTTGTATCGATTTGTAATAAAATTCTTAAATTAACTAATCAACCTATTATAAAAAAGTTAATCATCAAGTTTATACAGATTTTGACAACCAATCGACTAGTTAGTTAATTAACTAGTCGATTTAGTTATTCAATCAATTGATCGATTAATCTATTAATCGGATTAATCGATTGATCGATTAATTGATTAATCAGATTAATTGATAATTGCATATTTGAAAAGTCAATATTAATCGTCGATTAATCGATTAATCCAATTAATTGATTTTTGATTTGGAACACTACCTTTTATAATAAAAGCAGGATCGCTAGTTAAAAAAAAAATTAAAAAAATTTATTCATATTATGATTCACTTACAAACATATTCAATTTAGATATCTGTTTTTCTTTTGTTTTTTTTATGTAAATAATTTTTTTTATTTTGTTTTACATTGTAATCCCAAAAAATACTTCATTTAAGACATGCTTTATCATATATTTTCTAGTTGGTTTGTTTCTCTAAAAAAATTTTTTTGAGTTCTAATACTGTTCTGACCATACGATATTTTTACTAGTTGATTTCATATTAATACTTTTTGAACCAGCTATAAAAATGATAATTAATATACTGAATAACAAACACTATACTATTTTTTTTTTTTTTTTTTCCTTAGACAATCGTGCTCTATTTATTAGATACTATTTGAAGTCCAAAAATACAACAAAAGAAATATCTGTTTACTAATAGGCTGCAACCCGGCTGCCACAAATGGTGCCCAAGTAGGATTGTCGCACTGGTGTTTGTCAAAAGAAAGCAACCATGATCTTTAGACATGAGTACATCTTCCAAATATAACGCGGTACCCAGTTACCTCTTCATAATCCACTCCTTCCAAAAAAACTTTATCCCTGAGCTTCTTATAAAGACAAGGAAAAAGGAAAGGGGAAATCTTAAAACAGGGGAATGAACTACTAAACGAAACCCAACAAAAAAGACCAAAAAGAAAATTCTAAAAAAGTAAAACACACAAAAAAGAAAAGAAAAGAGAAAAAGTCATGAAAGAAATAGAAAACGAAGGTGCTAATACGTCTAAACACTAAACGATAAAAATTGTATAACACTACATAAGCATCTACTTATGAATGTGTTATACGTACAAGATGAGAAAAGAAAAGAAAATTCTAGAATTTAATTAAAACCCGAAAGGCCAACAACTTTGCGTCACCATCTCGTCATGCGTCGTTCCTGTTTACCACCTTGCATACCTTCTTCCCGATTAGGAAAGGAACAACAGTGCCAATCTTTTGGAGGGGGTACGCCGACTTTCCCACTTTTTGCCAAAATTCTAGTAAAAAAAGCTCAGCGAGAATATGGTAGCGGGGGTTCGTAAATTTTCTCTTGGACTTGCGACAAAAAACCTTTAAAGATAGTATTAAAAAACTCATTTCCTTTTAGTTCACCGCCTAGCCAACCAAGGTATCTTCGTCGACAGAAGGGAGTTGCTTCTACCAGAATTTCTTGTACCAAGGGCGCCCACTGCCAGTTATCTTGTACAACCGACGCTTCTGGCTTGCTTGCCGAATATACAAAGGAGTCCCACTTAATAGTATTAACCTTTATATGAACCGATGTATGAAGTTGCTTCGTCTGTCACTAAAAGAAATTTTTTGTTTTATTTTGGCACAGAAATTTTGGCGCAAGTGAAACACTATACTATTGTATATTAATATATTCCAATATTATCTTGTTTTTTGAAATATTATATTTGCAATTATGGATTGCAGCAGTTACTTGCCTCTGAATTGATGGTGCTAATGAGCCTGATTGTTCTTTTTGATTATTTGTTAAAGTTTCATCCATCTTTTTATTATCAAGCTATATTGGATTATCATCAATAATATAATTCTAAAAATAATAATATATAAGTATATAAAATACAAATACAATTGATTTATTTTAAATTTATATACTTCTTTATCCAATATAAAGCTATTAGATTTTCTTGGTTTATCATTATGCATTTTAGAAGTACCAATATCATATATTCTTCATGCAAGCATTTCCATAAGACGAAATACCATATAAGTTTGAAGAATTTTTTTAAATGCAGTATCAACAGAGTTACTATGATAAGATTTTTTTGTTCTTTTGGCATTGCACATTCCTTATTGCAAAAATATTGTACAAGATTATACTTTATACTATTCAGTATGATTTTATTATTTTTGATATCATCAAATAAATATGCTGTATGAACATGCTTACAAATGTTACAAAAAGAACTATTCTATATGAAATCAAGGCATGTGCATTCTTTTATAGAGATATTTACAAGATAATAATCATTTTGCTGCATGACTGAATGTTTAGAAGCGAGTTTATCTATTATTTGTTAAAGTATATCAGTGAATTATATATATGAAATCTTACGTAAGATATTATGGCTCATAAAATTACAAAAATCTTATGATCGATATGGTATATTACACAATATATTACGTTATATTATGATAATATTACGGTTATTATTTCGAAATATTTCAAAATATATTTCAAAATATTGCGAAATAGACCAAATAAAAAAATGCAAATTATCTCTCCTACAGGGATTGTATACTCATGCAGATCAATAAACTAATGCACGCAGGAATTAATATTTTGATATTTTTGCATTGTTTCACAATATTTTGCAAATTTTTGCAAATTTATAAAATTTTTTAAAAAATAAATAAATAATATACATATTTATAATTATGCTTTTTACAAAGTTTCGCAATATTTCGCACAGTTTCGCAATTTAATATAAAATTTTATATTTTTTTATTGGAGAATTCTAATATACACCACAGGTGATTATCACCTGTAGTACAATAGCCAATCAAAATTTAGAATTAGGTGTAACATGTAAATCAATTTTTATGTAACAAAAACAAACAAAAAACAAAAAATTTTTAGAAAATTGCTTCTAACCAAGAAATTTGTCTATGAAACTACTTTTTTTTATGCAAAAAAAAAATTTCTTGCAAAATTTTACTTTATACAAAGCACCCTTCTAATTCCTACCCTTACCTAACCCTAACATTAAAAAGGTTTGTTTTTTGTTTTAATCAAATAATTTATTTTTATTTATGCATTGTAGATCACAGGTGATAATCACCTATGGTGAACATTATATTATTTCTTTTTTATTTATTATTATTATACATTATATTATAAAATAGATTGTAGATCAACATTGTATAACCATATCATATGATTTACATATAAACATCATATAATTCGACCAATGAGGATTATCAAATTTTTGTGTAATTCAGGAAAAAAATAGTGATCTCAGAAAGTATATTTTTATTTACTATATAAAAATTCAATCTACCATGTAGATTATATGAAAAATGATCTACGTACACCCTACCCTTAAATATAAATTTTTAATTATTATATACTTTTTTTTTTTAACTAGCGGTCCTGCCTTTATTAATAAAAATAGCATATTTATGCCTAAGTTTACATTTATATTACTACATATATTAAACTTTCCTACATCTAATAAAAACTCACTTGACTTCAATGAAGCCCAAGTGTGACTGCTATGATAGCTGTTTCTCTCTTTTTAAAGCCTTCAACTCACTGAGAGTAGTTTAAACGGGGAGACTGTTAGCCTTGTTAAAACTGATTAGCTATTATTGTTTTTATCCTTTTTATATACCGGCTTTATAAGAGATGACCAAGCCGGTTTACTGAAGTTAGAGATAAAGTTCTTTATTGTATCCTTTACGACACCTAAGATCTTTCTCTTCTTTTCTGTTTTTTCCTCTTTTTGTGAAGATTTCTCTTTGCCTAATGACTTATTCTCTTTGTCTTCTTCTATGTTGGTTTTCTTTCTTTTTCTCTTTTTGGGTTTTCTTCTTTTTTTTTTTGCTTTTCTCTTTTCTGGTTTCATAGGATTTCATTCGTTTTTTCCCATTCGTTGAAGACTTCGCATCTGAAGTACCAAATTCATTTATAGAATATCTTCCAAAAGCTACGCACTAAAAGGTACAGAATTTGTCTTCTTAATTTCGGCTTTTCACAGATTAAATGTTCTAATTTCTCTTTGACTTTCTTTGGGATATACCTTCTAATTAAAGCAGCTTGTCATTCTTTTCGTTTCTCATTAGTACTTCTAAAAATTGCTTCCTTCTATCTTGTTTTGTCTACCATCTTAAGATCTTCCTTTCTTTTTATCTTAGCTATTACATTATCACAGATCTCTTTTTTTGTTCTTTTCCACAGGATTCCATAGACTTTGCAAGATGCTAAGTGATCTTGCGACTCTTCTTTTCTTAGACAGCTTATGCACGTGCTGGTCTTATACATTTCGGGCCTTCTTTTGTGGAGGATGTCCTTTGTTGGGAGCTGTTTGGTGACACATTTAATTTGAAATACCCAGGATCTACTCTTCTTTTTACTTGTATATCTGAAGCTTCGATTTCTGCAGATATTGTCCCAAAGTGCTCTCCATTTGCTTTTGCTACTAAGATCCTCTGCGTTGTTTTGCACTAATTTCTCTATAGCATTTAGAGATATCCACTTTGCATCATAATGCGCAATTGTTACTGTGTTAACAAATTTTCTCAAGGGCTGGTCAATGATGCTGTTTTCCCAGTAAGGGTATGCAGGTAACGTTTTTTGGGTTCTGGCTTCCCTTTAATTAAGCACTAGTCTTTTGTACCTTTCTTGGCAAGTATATCTGCTGCTTTATTTAGCATGTTACCACTATGACTTTTCACTTTGTGCATATGAAGCTTAATTTTTTTCTGACTCCAGCACCTTATAATTTCTCGCAGAACTTCCATTTGTTAGTTTTAGGTTCTCACGTGTTCTTAACACCCTTTTTCCTTTTCTAATTGCGTTGATTGCACATGCACTGTTGGTATAAATATGAACTTCAGCTCCGCACGGCATAACCAGTAAGGCTGTCCAAATCGCCCCTAATTTTGCTCTCATTGAAGTGGGCCAATCACTAATTTTACTACTAAATTCTATATTTTCTATACTACTATTTATACTACTAATTAT
The DNA here is from genome assembly GCA_003550325.1 of Gigaspora rosea. Lineage (NCBI taxonomy): Eukaryota > Fungi > Glomeromycota > Glomeromycetes > Diversisporales > Gigasporaceae > Gigaspora > Gigaspora rosea. The sequence goes on from QKWP01000782.1 coordinate 198,841, forward strand.
TCAACCAATTTCCAACACTGTTTTCTCTATTCCTATGTTACTACTATCCAACGACCCATTTGAGAACATCTCGAATCTATTTCTTTTTCTAATTTTACCCAAATTTCTTTCAGTCTCTCTTGTATTTTTTTCTTCTTGATTTTGTCTTTTATAAACTCTTCTTCAAAGGGCTTTACTACTACTATTGACGTTGACCGGACCTCTATTTCCTCGTCTTTGTCTATAGTCATTTTTTTAAAGAGCATTAGGTGTGGCCAATCACACTCTAGCTCATAGTATTCTTCTTCTTTGTTCTCTTTATTTTTACATATGAGCTTTTTATTAACTACTCTTTTGCTACTCTTAATGCTTTGAAAAACACATATTTTTCTTTTTCTGTACTTTTTGCTAGCTCACAGCCCTGGCACTCTCTGATTCTACGACCCTGTTCTGATGAACCATCTGCTTCTATCCAGTGCTGCAATAGTAGTTTTTGTTTCTCGTTCTTTTTAAAAATTCTTGCAAGTTTCCACTTATTTCTTCTTTTGTCATTTGAAATTTTACCCAAATTAACCTTACATATCAGATTGTTTGGTCTAGATTTCTTAAATTTTTCTTTGATTTCTCTCATTTCTGTGTTTTCTGCTAGTAGCTCTTGCTCTAATTTGCGAACCAAAATACCTTTTTTTCGCTACATTTTTGCCCTCTTATTTTTTTCGGTTGTTGCCATGTAAGTATTTTGGTTCCACTTGGATCTAACACCTGTTCTACTGTATATATGTGTAGCTTGTTTTCATTGTAGAAACTTGTTAATTGCCAATCCAGATAAGATCAGCAATATTTCTATATTTAGAATTGGGGCAAAACAAACATATAAACAAAGTAGTACAAAATCTGGATTAGACCTGTATATATAAAATTTTTATATGATTTAAAGAATTTTAAAGATGTTTTTACTCATATCTTCTTATCTACTGGTCCGATTTTGATAAAATTTTACTAGTAGATGCACAAGAACCTGCTTTACAACTTTACTTATATCAAAAAATAATATTTACTTAGTTCAAAAAAAAACTTTTTATTAGGCCTAAAACAGATTTACTAATATATTGTTTATATATTTGTTTATCACCAATTCCAAATATGGTAATAATATAGCTATAGTGCTGATCTTATCTGAATGGATAATTAAACTGTGCTTCTCTAGCAGGTCAACCAACTCTAAGTTTTACTGCATTATTATATACTTTTTTTTTTTTTTTAGTTTAGAGGCCGTGTGCTATGGCCAGGATTTATCATAAGTTATAGTGACGTAATATTTGTTACATGAATGAGGATACAACTAGCCACACGTGCACTTTTGGTGCCTAATTTAAGTAGTCCGCCCGAAGGTTCTACACTAGCTGCCATACCTAAAACCCAACTACGGGAATTGTTTATTTAAACCCTCTGGTTTATGGTCCTCCTATTACTACCTGACGTACTACATTTTAATGCAGGTGTTGTGGGCCACAACCCTTTTAGTATCGACGACCTAAGGGCTACTTTATCCTCGCACAAGAGCCTAACGTAACACCTTCCATGTCCCATACATGTACCATTACCCAGATTTGGTAACCAAGGCTACCTGCCCGTATTAGGTTCATTCCGATCGTAGTATCCGCCTTCTCTGGCGTATACCGTAAGACCGATTTTCACTACCTCCTAACTCGGGTTTTGCCAAACGGGTTCTTGTGGGTTTTTTCCGGTTCCCTGGATTTGCAATGTAACACATACATCATTGCGCCCGCAGGCTCCCATTCAAGATGGTAGAACCAAAGTTACAGGTTTAGCGCCCAACCGCTCATAAGCCACAATTACCGAATGCAGATTTAACTTCAAAACATCTCTGGTGGGATTCGAACTGTCAACCTGCCGCTTAGGGGTGACACCTTGACCACTTCTCTAAGGCGCCACACCCTTTTTGCATTATTATATACTTTATTATATATTATATATTATTTTTATATTATTACAAATATTTTAAACTACTTTCATATTTCATCATATTTAATTCTATTACTATATCAAAAAACCAGCCCTATACACTTATTTTCGCTCACCCACAGTTAGCCATTATCTTTGCTTCTTTGTTTTCTATTGTTCTTGAAAGTGTCAGAAGTCGTAGTTGGCATGCACAGGGTTTTGAAAAGTTGGTTGTTTTTCTTGCAAAGTGCCGAAATAAAATAAATTAATAAAAAAATTTTTAAAAATAAACCAAAAAAAACAAAAACAAAAAACACGAAACGAAAAAATAAATGAAGCGAAACCTTGCAAGAACTTGCAAAAACTTGCAAAAACTTGCAAAAACTTGCAAAAACTTGCGCCTATTTCTTTAAAGAAGCGTTCTTGAAAATTTAGAAATTGCTGGGGGTGTGTTCTTGGGGTGGCAATCAATTAATCGACAATCATTTCACCGACATAACATTTCACCGACAATTATTCACCGACACATTCATTTTACCGACAGTTTATTTCACCGAAGCTCATTTCACCAACAAAGTAATTCTGGTCATTGTCGTTAGGGTCAGGTAGAATTAGGTAGAATTAGAGCTAAAGTTAGGGTGCTTTTTGAAAAAAAAATCTTGTCAGTAAAATGAACTTCGATGAAACAAACTGTCGGTAAAATGAACTTGTCGGGTGAGTATTTGTCGGTAAAATGTTATGTCGGTGAAGTGATTGTCAGCGAAATAATACGAACCCGTGTTCTTGAAAGTATTATAAGTCATAGTTGGCATGTGCAATGTTTTGAAAAGGTTTGTTTTTTTCGCAAAGTGCTAAAATAAAATAAATTAATAAAAATAAACCAAAAAACAAAAACAAAAAACACGAAATGAAAAAATAAATGAAGTGAAACCTTGCAAAAACTTGCAAAAACTTGCACCTATTTCTCTAAAGAAGTGTTCTTCAAAATTTAAAAATGTTGTAGGTATGTTCTTGAAATTTTCAGAAGGCATAGTTGGCATGTGCAAGATTTCGAAAAGTTGTTTGTTTTTCTCGCAAAGTGCCGAAATAAAATAAATTAATAAAAAAATTTTAAAAATAAACCAAAAAAACAAAAACAAAAAACATTTGATATATTCACTTGTAATATATTAAGTTTTTCCATAGATATCTTCAATCTTTAATTGCATTTGATTTTTGAAATTACAAAATATTAAAATAGCTATTAAAATCGTATAACCTTACTTCTATTAAAGCATTTAATAAATTTTGTGAACATATCAATTTTTTAAGTGTAATCATATATAGCATGCCTTAATTTTTAAGTATAATCATATATAGCATACTTAATTTTTAAGTATAATTATGTATGGCATGCCTAATTTTTAAGTATAATCATGTATAGTATGTCTAATTTACAACCAGCCAAAATAAATAACTATATTTTACAACCTCCTCAATATAGCCATTGTTCTGAATTAGAAAACCAAATCCAAGAATTACAAAAGCCCATTAATCTCACTATTGAACTCTGGAAAAAGAGATATTTTTATTTACAAAAAGAATATCATAAAGGGGTCAAGGAGTTTAAAACCTAGCAAGCCAAAAGGCAGAAATACTTTAGCATGTTCAATTTTTTATATTTTTTGTATACTCATAAAGTATTTTTTTTTTATTAATAAGTTAAGCATAATTGTATATATTCTATTTGATTGTCTGAATGCTATTTAACTAGATTGCAACAAACTACAGTACGCGAATCCTTTAATTAGTGACTATAATACACAATCTTTAAAAGCTTATAAATAAAAACCTAAAGTAGTTATAAATCAAATCTCTTCATAGAATAATAAAATCAAACCTAAAGAACAAAGTTATGAAGCTAATTTTTTAAATTACTTAGTATTTAATAGAGTTATTTCTTGTTAAAGTTAACCTAATTTATTAATTAAATTAAAAATTTGGCCGCTTTAATTTTGCCCAGAACTACTAATAATATTCTTAATTCTGCCCAAAATTATTAAATAAAAATATACTATAGTTTAATTTAATCTTATAAAAATTCTAATTC
>QKWP01000782.1:202880-216093 GCA_003550325.1 Gigaspora rosea
TTTTTTTTCTCTTTCTTTTTTCTTTCTTTCTTTTTCTCTCTTTTTCTCTCTCTTTTTCTCTTTTTCTCTCTTTTTTATATATTTTTAATTGTCCGGAGCGTAGCGGAGGACTTACATTTTGTGTACGCACGTGATCTAAATCACGTGATCTGGTGCATATACTAGAGCTAACCTTGTCCGTCTGTCTGTCCACTAATTGCCAAATATGATTGGTCGTTGATGTACATATAAAAAAATAAACAAGTTTTGTAGTTATTTTATATTATATATAATTATATATATTTATTTAATAATATTAATTTAAAATTTTAGCTCCGGACATTAATAGTTCCTGTTTTCCTAGTTTAAATATACTTATATTAACCAATCATATTATGTTATTTTTGTATAACATGGCTCCAAATTTGGCCACTATATTTATGACTTGTTGATTTAAGGGTTTGTGTACTGTATTACCAATATTTGAATACTATTTTACAGAAACTACCCAATTTTTATTCATTAAGTTATTATAATCTTAAAGATTATAATGAAATTATCAAAATTATATTTTATAATAATCTTATAATACTCATAATAATCTCATACTAATCTTAAAATAATCTTATAATAGCCTTATCTTATAATAATCTTAAAACAATCTTAAAGTAATCTTAAAATAATCTTATAATAATCTTAAAATAATCTTAAAATAATCTTATAATTATCTTAATAAAATCTTAAAAACATCCTTAAACAATAATCATATGATTATTTTATAATAGTTTATAATTAATAAACTATAATAATAATATTATTATTAGATATTAAATCTTAAAATAACCTTTTATTTATAAAAAAAATAATATTAATAACTTTAATATTATCTTAAACTATCTTATATTCATTAAAAAAAAGGTGCTAGTTTCTGTAAAGTATCTAATCTATTAAAAGAAATTCATATGCTTTTATAGCTAGTGGCTTTAAGTGAAATTCTTTAATGCAATCGTCAACTTCTTTATTACCACTTGTCTATTCTTGTATTGTTTTCTGAGGGTCATATATTTAATACCAGGCTAGTAACATTCTATATTGGTTGCAACCCAAGCATTTTCTATTCCAAAATCTAACATAAATATAATTTTTGTAGTATTTTGAGTTAGTCCATATACTTTAAAATCACTATAAATGTAAATTAAAACAAGATTACATATTGTATATTAACAATAGTAGAAAATTAAATCATTTACTTAGGGGCATGCCATTTATTACGTGATTTTTACCATGGATACATGGTCAGAGATAGTGATCACGTCTATATATTATATTAATCAATCAGAATTAGATAAAGTGATCACACCATACATGGATGATAATAGCCACTAAGTAAAAAATATCATGTGATAAATGGTACGCCCCTTACTTCTTTTAAAATATTTAAATACTAAAAATTTTAATTTCTACTATGCATGATGGTGTACATAACTGTGTGCATTTACATATCATATTCTATCTAACCAGATTGCAAATCCATCACAATATTGGTAGTTTTAAGTTGAAATTCTTTAATACAATCATTAATATTCTTATTTCTACTTGACCATTCTCGTGTTATTTTCATGTTTGATACCAAGCCTCAGATGTGTTAAATTAGTTGTATTCCATTCTGATCTATTTTTTAGCTTCAAATTCATCAAATACTAACATATACTTATTTGTTGCAATATTATAGGTTAGTTCTAAATATAGTACAATAATAAATTAAATATTTTGTCTTACTTCTTTTAATATATCTAATAAGTTTTGTGAGCTAGATTCACTGCACATGGTAGTGTACATGATTGTGTATTGATATTTTTTTTTGACTTCATTATATAAAAATGTAATCATATGAATCCCTTTTAGTAGATTAAATTATGTTCAAAATATTACAACTCTTTCTAACGATCCTCTGGACCAAAACTTTTCATAAACACCATCCTATGAAAATTTTGTAGTTAGAATTTTTATATATAACAAAAACTTTATCTAGAAGCAGTTTGGATACAGGACTTCAGATTGTATGTGAGACGACTAAAATAGAGCTGAAAAAGTTTCAATATTTCTTCTTGTAGGGTTGGTTCTCCGAGTGGAAGACTTTGTTGCTATGGAAAATATAGTAGAGCTAAAACCCTGGAATTTTTTATCAAAAGATATGGAAGTTTAGACAGAAACATACTTTTGGTTATTAATACTATTCTACAAAATATAAAACTTACACTCTTTACAAGTTTTGGTATCCTTGATATTTCTTCTTGGTTTTTTTGAAATTTTCGCCAAAAAGTGAGAAATCCAGCTTACTACTAGCTTACCCCCTTCAAAAGATCGATAATGTTTACTCTTCCCAATTTGAAAATGCACCTACCGAATCAGAGCCCGGTTACAAGCAAGTTTTGATGCCTGCGAAGTAAACAATAAAGGACACGTGTGGATGATCTGGAGAAAATACTGTAAAAAATTTCTTTTCTTTTAGAAGTTTCTTTTAGGCATAGTTTTTTCTTTTTTTTTTCTTTTCTTTTGATGTATATATAATACTTTGACAAATGTGATTTTGTGCAGTATTTTATAATTTTTATCTACTTTTTCTTTTTGCCCTTTGTAGCTTTTTATATTTCTTTTGTTAGTTTACGTTATTAGCATAGAGTTTTTTTTCGTTTCTCTTATCCTTTATTTTTATTATTTTGTTATTTTTGGTTTTCGTCTAGGTCTTGTAGTTATTTCCCATTTTTTTATCTCATTTCGTTTCTCATTTTATTTGTTTTTCTTGAATGGTTGAGTTTATCCAGGACCCCGGACATCTCTCATATAGGTCATAACTGGATTTTAGCCAATTTTGACCTAATTTGCTGAAAACGACAAAATCTATTTATTTAAATAACTTTTGATCCTGTAATCAGAATTGAATGAACTTTTTTTGTTAGATGCGCCTCACTGAGAGCTTCATTTTAAAAAAAAGTTCATTCAAATTGGACTACTAGATGCCAAGATAATTGCCAAAAACTGATTTTTTGCTTTTCAAATTTCAGGGTTTTTGCTGAAATGCGTAACATATGACCTCTGTACTACATGTCCGGGGTCCTGTTTATCCTCACCATTGATGCTAGGTGGGAAGGATTTGAAGGAAAATCCTCTATCACTCTTTGACGTGGGCTGACAAAGTTTATATCTGCTTTATCCGTAAGGTGGTGCAACCAGTCACATGTAGGTGCTCTCGAAGTAACCGCATAATCAGAGACGATGATTTTCTGCATTGCACGAAATGCTGCAGAAATCACAGAATAGGGTGCTGAATGCGGAAAATGTTGCAGTTACCGCAGAATTGTTGCAGAAAGTGGGGTAGGGTGAGCGCGTGACTTTAGTTCTTGCAATTCTGATCTATGATTGGTCCGGAGCTGCTAACCAAAAATGGCAAGTAATTAATAATATATAATAATAGAAATTGTTACTGTAAAAATTCGAAATAACAGGCATGGGCGTTATTTCGAAATTGAATCCTTTAAACATAAAATGCTTAGTTTTGAAATAACACCCATGAACATCAAAATAATGTGCAAATGCCTTTTATTTCAAGTTTTTACGATAAGAATATATTGCGAAGTACCGTATGTTTCCGAAAATAAGCTACCTTTTTTTGGCAAATTTAGACACAAAAAATGAAAGGTAGCTTATTTTCGGTATTTACTATTTTTAGAGTAATTTAGGTTCAACAAAGGGGGTAGCTTATTTTCGATACTTTCGATACTAAAAACTCTAATCGGGTAATATAACATCTACTTTAGGTTTATCTTGTAAAAATTTATTTGCAAGTTAACCGATAATGCATGTAAGTTGTTTATATATATATATATTACTATATATGCACTAATGCTAACATTAAAAAATCATGTCATACGTACACATATGTATAAGTATGCTATACCCGTAATCGCTCAACTATCAAAGAACTGGCTTTTTTTTCTCAAACTTTAAAAAAAAAAACTATTGATATATATTGTTAAATACTGGTAGCCTGGGAAAAAAAAAAAAAAGAAATAAAAATCGTGATACTTGGGCTTTTTCCACATGTTATTTAAAGCAACAATCGCTTTTTTTTTTTTTACTACATAAAAAAAAAAAAATAGAAAACTAGCAGCCTGGGAAAATATAAAAAAAAAGAAATAAAAATCGTGATACCTAGGCTTTTTACACACTATACGCACGCACGTACACGAACAATAATAATCGTTTTAAAAACTTTTTTTTTTTTTAAACCTCGTCATATGACGCGAAGTCTTTTACTTCAATTTTTTTTTTTTTTGATTCAATTTTTTTTTTTTCACTACATATTCAAATTAAGTGATCGTGAGGCAACAGTCGGAAAATAGCCTGGGGAGTCGCCTGGGGAGTCGCCTGGGGAAGTAATAAAAAGAAATGGAAATCGTGATAAAAATCTGGGCTTTTTTTATACATCACCTTCGTTCTGAAATAAGGAAAGTACAAGCAGAGGTACTTTATATAAATACTACTGATTTTCTTGGAAACGGAAAAGCTTTTTTAAAAGCATCACAAACTTTTTACAACTCAAGTTATGAAAAGACAAAGAAATTCATATTCAATAGAAGAAAAGCGCCAGGCCGTGGAGTTGGCTCGTCGTACTTCAAATACGTATGCTGCCAACCATTATTCTTTAGATTTAACGATGCTTGGCCGGTGGGTCAAACTATTTTCACAAGGCACCCCTTCCAAAAAAAACTCACGAAGGGTTGGTTCTGGGCGTCGCGCGTTTTTTCCTGAAGAAGAAGCTCAACTTTATGAATGGGTGAAGGAAGTTCGACAAAACGGTCTTGCTGTCACATATTCTAATCTGAGGATAAAAATGGCTGAAATAATGAGTAAAAGTTCTAAACAAACAAAAGATGAAACCAAAAAGTTTGCAATTAGCAACTTTAAGTTCTCGCCACGATGGCTTCGCTGTTTTTTAAAGCGCCATGATCTTTCTCTTCGGCGTAAGACTAAAATCGCACAGAAGTTACCGAGAGACCTTGAAGACCAGCTTCTTAGTTTTCAGCGGTTTGTAATCCGTCTTCGTCAAAAAAATGAATATCCTCTTAGTTTGATAGCCAATATGGATGAAACTCCCGTTTGGTTCGACATGGCAGGGAATTTGACAGTGGATCAAACAGGTGCAAAAACGGTACATATCCGAACAACCAGCAATGATAAAAATCGATTCACCGTTGTCTTGACATGTCTTGCCGATGGTACTAAGCTCTCTCCGGTTATTATCTTTAAAGGAAAGGTTTGGCCAATTAATACACCTTCACCTCCGGCTGGCGTGGTTGTTTGGTTCCAGGACAAAGGGTGGATGGACGAACCAGGAATGGAAAAGTGGATAAAGTATTGGAACCGTGAACGACCAAGACATCGTAATTCGAAGGCAATGCTTGTATTGGATTCTTTCTCTGGACATATTACGGATCGGGTTAAGGCTGAGTTTCGTTCAGGAAATACTGATTTGGCTGTAATTCCCGGGGGTCTCACTAGTATGTGTCAGCCTCTTGATGTTTGCATTAACAAACCTTTCAAGGACAAACTTCGAAATTATTGGCATGAATGGATGGCGAATGGTGGTAATGGCTTTACTAAGGGTGGAAACTTGAGACGCGCCGATTTGAATACAGTTTGTCATTGGGTTTTGAACGCCTGGAATGACATTTCTGATGATATTATTGTCCGAGCATTTAAAAAATGCGGTATCTCCAATTGCTTGTCAGGAAGTGAGGATCATTTAATCTACGATGATTGTGAGGATGATAAAGATGATGAATCTGATGAAGACGCTGCAGGATCTGATGAAGATGAAGAATATGATGAACAGCCTGATGAAGGTGAGGAGCCCGATGAAGGTGAGGAGCCCGATGAAGGTGAGGAGTCTGATGAAGATGAGAATATGTACGAATATAATAAGTGGCCAGAATGTTATGTCGTTATTGGATAAGGCATGCTTGAAAGAATTGCATACCATATAGTATAAAGTAAGGATTCGAATAATAATTATTATTATTATTATTATTATTATTATTATTATTATTATTTATTTATTTATCATGAAAGTAGGTTTAACGCCACTGCTTATCGATCTTAGGATAATTATCAGGTCAATTATTTGACAGTCAGTTTCTATTAGATTTATCAATACAATGTAACGATGATTATGGTGCTCATAATAAACCTGATATTTTTGATAGCGCAAGAAAAATTATTTTAATAATTTATTTTATTATAATTTTAAATCTTTCAATTTATTAGTGATTAAATAATTTTAGTACAGTAGTTACATTTGAATCATGATAATCTAGCACTACGATCATATTTACCACGTTTACAATATTAGCTTTATAAGCTTTATTAGTTATCAAAAACCATAATAAATTGGTCTTGTACAGTGCATCGTTATCGAAATGAAATTGGAGTTTGAAGAGCGAACATAAAGCATACACAAATTTTAGCAGATATGAGAAAATATTACAAAGTATTACCGAACTTCTAATGCAAACCTGTGGATTATTTCATTAGCACGAATCCAAATGTACTGTTAAATAGTTCAGATTTCGAATAAAGTTAAGATAATTGTAGAGTTTTTTAATGCGCTAAATATTTTACTTAGTGCTTCAAAAAAAATTCCATTTTGAAAAATAGCGTAGCTAGATACGTATGTATTAAATTATCCAAATAAATACTAGTATATAACGAAATAATTAAATAAATAAGTAAATAAAATAGGTAGTTAATTAATTTTACTTTTTTGATTTCATGTGCATTCTCCCACGGCGGGTCTATCCGGATTGCTGATCATGTCAACTTGAATTAATATACAGTATGTTTCAGATTCGAAAAAATAGGGGTAGCTTATTTTTGGAATTAAAAATTTTTTTAATTATCTGTTGATTCGACAAAAGAGGTAGCTTATTTTCGGATGTTAGACATTTTTAAGATTTTCAATCGAATCAAGGGGGGTAGCTTATTTTTGGATGTAGCTTATTTTCGGAAATATACGGTATGTATTGTATGTATGAAAATCTAAAAGATGCTTCGAATTCACAAAAAAGATGAGATATAAAAAAAATTAGTAATTAAAATAAAAAAGATTAAATTAAAAGCGATGAAAAGTTTTCTTTTAATAAAAATTTTTTTACCTTATAAAATTTCTTAATTTTTAACTTTAATAATGCAAAGAAAAAAAAGTAAACCATCAAAAGTCAAAGTTTATACTCGAGTTCAAGATAATCCAGATGATTTTAGAGTCGATGATGGAATTCTGTTTTGTAATTTTTGTGACCATTCTATTGACTGGACACAAAAATCAACAGTCGATGACCATCTTAATAGCAAAGTTCACAAAGCGAATAAAACTTCACATAAAAATAAGCAGCATCATCAACAAACTATTGTCGCATCTTTGTCATTTTCAGAGTCAAAAAAAAAATTTTTAAATGACTTAATTGAATCATTCGTAGCAGCAGATATACCTATAGAAAAGATTAATTACTTGCATTCTTTTTTAAAGAAGTATGGTAAAGAAGGCGGGTCGATTCCACAAGCATCTACATTATGCCAATTATATCTCCCTCAAGTCTTTTTTAATTATTTTGAAAGTCTTAAATCTTTATTTAAAAGAAAACAGGTAGCAGTTATCATGGATGAAACGACAAATAGCTGTTCATGAAGTGTAGTCAATACTCTATTTGTATATAGAGATAATGTAAAATTAGTATCTGTTGATTTTCTTACACAAGTCAATAATTGTACAATGGGACAAACACTTGATCAAGCTCTTTCAAAATACGATATTACGTTTACTTTTCCTCGTGTGTTCGTATCAGACTCAGCTGCGTATATGAAGAAATGTTATCGTGATGTTTTGCTTAGTGTAATGCCACAGTTGGTACATATACCTTGTTGTGCGCACATTTTAAACTTAATCGGATAATTTTACAAATTGTTCTAAATTAGCTCTTGATGCTCCCAATGATTGTCGTAACTGGTTACGGCTTAAGCCGTAACTAGTTACGACAATTATTGGGACAATTTTACTGCATCACTAGTCTTTACAGAATAGAGCTATTATTAAATATAATTTTTTTTTAAATATAGTGATACATGGCATACTTATTCTCATTTTTCCAAGGTTAATACACTAATGACTAAAATTAAAGACACATTTTCGAGAAGCCCGGCACGTCGTCGTCGATATTTGGATCATCTACGATTTCATGGAATAACTTCACCAAAAAAAGTTCCGCTTCCTGTTATAACAAGATGGAATTCTTGGTTTGGAATGATTTTGTATGCAAGGGATCACATCATGTATTGGCCAACATTTTTTCAAGACGAATGCAAGATTGACAAAACTAATGTATTAAAAACTATTACATCATTATTAACGAATCCTAGAAATTTTGGTCTTACCGTAATTTATATTAACTTTATTAGTATTTTTTTACAAAAATTTGTACAAATATTAGATTTTTTCAAGCAAGAAAAACCCATATTTCCTTTGGTTGAAAGCCAACTCGAACAACTCACTGCTTATATTGAAACCAATATGAATGCCGAATATTTTGGTTTGGACCTGGATACATTAATTTCATCACAATCTTTCAACCAGTTGAATTTTATCCCATTTTTCGTGATGCTTTTGACGTTGCATATTAGAAATTTTCTGTTCAAGTTCCTTCTCATCCNACCTGAATACATTAATTTCATCACAATCTTTTCAACCAGTTGAATTTTATCCCATTTTTCGTGGTGCTTTTGACGTTGCATATCAGAAATTTTCTTTGGTTGAAAGCCAACTCGAACAACTCACTGCTTATATTGAAACCAATATGAATGCCGAATATTTTGGTTTGGACCTGGATACATTAATTTCATCACAATCTTTCAACCAGTTGAATTTTATCCCATTTTTCGTGATGCTTTTGACGTTGCATATTAGAAATTTTCTGTTCAAGTTCCTTCTCATCCCAGTAGGCCTTTATTTTCTGCAAGCCAAGTATTCGACCCAAATTTCTTCACCTTGGTAATGTTACAAGGAAGGATATTCGTAATTATTCAATCATACATGAATTGTCTAATCTGTCGAATGAACTATTACATGAATGGTCTATTTATTGTGGACTAAAACATGATATGGTACTTGAAGAAATTACATTAGATGAATTTTGGCTTAATATGGCTAGTTCTTTACCCCGTCTATCTGAAATTGCACTTGATTATATTTGGTTACCGGTTTCTTCCTGTGCGGTAGAAAGAAGTTTTTTCAAATATAATATAATTTTAGATACTACCCGGCAAAATTTAAGTGTAAAAAGTTTACAAAGTTTAAATATGTTGTATTTTAACAACGATTTAAATAGGTTAAATAGCGATAGTGATAGTATTTAAATTTTTATTATTTTTATTACGCTTTTAAAAAAAAATTTTTTATATATATTTAAATTTTTATTTGAAAAATTTTTTTTTTTATATTTTTGATATAAATTTTAATAAAAAAAATATCGCAGAAACGACGCAGAACCTATAGAAATACCACGGAAACTATACAGAATTTATTAATGTTATTCGCAAATTATGTATTTTAGCACGGACGGAATTGACCTAATAGCACCGCAGAAAATCATCGTCTCTGCGCATATTGTCGAATTTTAGTTTTAAGTATCATGTATTAACAGGCTATAAATAGTACTCAATATGGTTTTAATAAATATTAGCAAGACATGTCAAAGAGTCAAAAAAAAAAAATAATTATGTTCAAAATCATTGTAATAGATTTTTAACAACCTGGTTAGATAGAATATAATATGTAAATTATAGTTAGTAGTTTTAAGTTGAAAATTTTTTAATACAATCATTAATATCCTTATTTCCATTTGTTCATTCTCATATTATTTCTGAGGGTCACATGTTTGATACCAAGCCTCAGATGTGTTAAATTGGTTGCAATTGTCACATTTTCTATTCTGATCTTTTTAATTTCATTGTAATTTACATATTGTATTCTATCTAACCAGCATAAGCAAATTTATTAGTGTAATCTTACATAAGGTTTTATGAACTATAATATTTCAAAATATTTTAAAATATCAAATTTTCAAAATATTTTGTAAGTAATTTCGAAATATTTCAAAATATGTTACAAAATATTTCAAACCCTTTCAAAATATTTTAGGACTAGAATACCAAGCTGGATCAGTAAATTTGTAACCTGAATCACGCATTAGACTGATTTTTCGAAATAGTTTGAAATAGTTCAATGATGTTTAAACTTTGTACTACACAAGATCAGATTAGATCTTTTGTTTATAATTAGATCTTCTATTTTGTTTTTTTCATTTATTTTCATTTCATTTTTTGTTTTCATTTCATTTTTTTTGTTTTCATTTGTTTTTTTCAATTTTTATTTATTTATTTATTTTTAATTTATTTTAATTTATTTTATTTTGGTACTTTACAAGAACATCTTTGCAAGAAAATAAACAACTTTTCAAAACCTTGTACATACCAACTTAGACTCCTGACACTTTCAAGAACACACAACTAATTTTCCTAGCAATTTTTAAATTTTTAAGAATACTTCTTTAGAAAAATGATTTAGTTAAATGCAAGTTTTTGCAAGATTTCGTTTCATTTATTTTTTCGTTTTGTGTTTTTTGTTTTTGTTTTTTTTGTTTTATTTTTAAAATTTTTTTTATAATTTATTTTATTTTAGCACTTTGCGAGAACAGAACTCTTACTTTCTGGTACTTTGCAAGAAAACCAACCCAGACTTTTTTAGTACTTCGCAACTTTTTTGGCATTTTGCAAGAATATTAATCCAGTTTTCGCAATTTCTGAATTTGCAAAAACTCGAACTTTTACTTTAGAAAAATAAAGATTAGGGGCTTTGTTTGTTTATTTTTATTAGTTTGCTTACATACTTGATTTTTTGGTTTTTTTTTTACTTATTTTTTTTAATTTTTATTTTATTTTATTTATTCCTGACTTCTTCGACACTTTGTGACTTTCCTGGCATTTATAAAACATTAACTTACCGTATATTTCCGAAAATAAACTACTTCGAAAATAAGCTACCCCTGATTTTTTCAAAAATCTCAAAAAACGCGTTGGCATTTGCTACATATTAAACTTTTTTTTACTAAGTAAACTTCAAAAGTTCGATTAAGTAAAGTTGTTCAGCGCATCAAAATACATCTACAATAAAAATTTGGTGTCATTTGGACAACTTTTTATTAGTACGTTTTTTAATTTTTTCAAAAACGTCTATACACTAAAAATAAGCTACCTCACGTTTTTTTGTGTAATTTTTGGCCCAAAAAAGTAGCTTATTTTCGGGAATATATGGTAACTTCTTTGGCACTTTGCAAGAATATACTAGATTTCTCTAGCAATTTGCAAGAACACTAATATTTCTGAAAAATTTATTTTTTATTTTTTTCACTTTGAAGTATTTAGAAAAAGAAAGCAAAACGAAGGTTATAGCCAAAACAAGAGAAGCAGTCAAAGCAAAGATGATAGAAAACCAAGACGTAAAGATAATAACTAACTATAAGGTAAGCGAAAATAAATATATAGGGCTAGTTTTTTGTATATAGTAATAGAATTAAATGCAAATAAGTGTTAAAGTAATTAAAATAATATGTAATAATATAAAAATAATACTGTAAAAAATATAATAATTAAAATATAATATATAATAAAATATGTAATATTGATTAAAAATATTTAAATATAGAAATAATTTATACATCGCACGTGCGATGTTGTCGCACCTGTCACAGATCATAAAATCAGGTGTAATGTAAAATCAAACCAATTAAAATAATCCGTTTTTTATTGGATAGAGTTAGGGTGAGGTATAGATTGTTTGTATGGGCGAGAGGGGGTTTTTATAGTAAAATTTTGCAAGGAATTTTTTTTGTTAGAATCTTAAGAATAGTTTCATATACTCAATTTTAAGTTATAGATGATTTTTGACAAAACAAACGTTTGTTTTGAATTTTTTGATCGTGTAATGTTATGCCTGATCTTGAAATTTGATTGGGAAAGCGACATATAAGGCGCATCGCATAGGGCAATGAATAAATTTACTCTTAAATATAATATATAATAATAAATAAAAAAATATAAAATTTTATATTAAATTGCGAAACCTTGTGACTAGAAACTATAATAATTTTAATACAAACTTAATCTTAAAATATATGATCTGTTGGGTAGGTTTGTAACCAAATTTTTTAAGTAATTTATGATAAAAATTACAATAATTTTAACTTATTTTTTTTATTATTACCAAGTTTTGCTAATTTTTTATATAAACCACAATAGCTAATTCTATAATTATATATATCATCAGTTCTGTAGTAAATTTTTTATAGTAAAACTATATATACTACAATAGATAATTTATAATAATAAGTAAGTTTTGTAATAAAATTTTTTATAATAACTAATAATATTCTTAATGCAAATTGATTTACATTTGGTAGTTACTAAATAATAAGAGGTTTTTAAAACAAGATTTTTTTAGTAATTCATAATAAAAATCACAATTTCAATCTAAATTAACAACTTTAATTATGTATTATGTACAAGTAAGTTTGTAACAAAATCTTTTATAGTAATAAATAATACTTCCAATACAACTAACTCACCTTTCATTGTTACTAGAATAACATAAACTAAATTTTTACAATACCCATAATAGATATCACAACATTCTATCCCAATACAAACCATTTTCACCTTATCTACTTTATATCATTAGAATATCAAATATAATTTGTAAAAAAATGTTTTTCAAAAATATTTTTTAGCACTTTTGGCTTACTAGCATTCTTTTACCACATAATAAGTCATATCTATTCTTTTTAATTGAAGTATCTAAAATAATTTATTTATTTCTTTTATCTTTTTATTTGTGCTAATCTAACTCTTGCCAATATATCTAATTCAATAAATTAAGGTTATTTGAATTGATATAATAAATACTATTAATTTGAACCAAAATTCAAAATAACACTTTTATATTTTATTTAGTAGTATAAGTGTTAGTTTTTGAAAAATTATTTCAAAATATAGATTTTAAATTTTGGCCTTTACCAAGGATACCAATAGCATTTTATTTATACTTATAGTAAATAAAATTATTTATAAT
>QKWP01000783.1:7381-18973 GCA_003550325.1 Gigaspora rosea
TTTCTTGCAAAGTGCCAGAAAGTAAGGGTTCTGTTCTCGTAAAGTGCCGAAATAAAATAAAATAAATTAATAAAAAAATTTTAAAAATAAACAAAAAAAAACAAAAACAAAAAACACGAAACGAAAAAATAAATGAAGCGAAGCCTTGCAAGAACTTGCAAAAACTTGCAAAGACTTGTAAAAATTTGCGACCATTCTCCATTTCTCCAAAGAAGCGTTTTTGAAAATTTAGAAATTGCTGGGGGTGTGTTCTTGAATGTGTCAGAAGTCGTAGTTGGCATGCGCAAGGTTTCAAAAAGTGTTTGTTTTTCTTGTAAAGTATCAAAATAAAAATAAATTAAAAAAATTAAAAAATAAATAAATAAAAACAAAATAGAAGATTTAATTATAAACAAAAGATCTAATCTGATCTTGTAGTACAGAATTTGAACATTATCAAACTATTTCGAACTATTTCGAAAAATCAGTCTAATGCGCGATCCAGGTTACAGATCTACTGATCCAGCTTGGTTTCCTAGTCCTAAAATAATTGAAAGAGATCGAAATATTTTGTAACATATTTTGAAAGGGTTCCGGAAATATTTCGTAATATATTTCGAAATATTTCGAAATTAATTTCGTAATATTTCGAAATAATAATATTTCGAAATATTTTGAAATATATTACGTAATATTTTGCTTATATTACAGTTCATAAGACCTTACGTAAGATTACGCTATTATAAATTTGCTGCTGTAAAAAAAGATTTGTACACTATGTGTATTATTTATTTTTTATTTTTAAATATTACGCGAGTTTAATTAGTACCCGTGTACATACATGTAGTGTTTTTTTTTAAATTTTTTTTTTATACAGTTTATTATTATCGTTTTTCCTTATTTTTATTTTATTTTTTTTTAATTTTTTAATTTTATTAATTTTTTTTTTGGATAAGTTTAATGCTTACCAGTGGTGAATTTCACTAATCCAATTAGAATTAAGGATCAGATGTAACATGCAAAACAATTTTGTGTAACAAAAATAAGAATTTTTTAAAAAAATCGCTTCTAACTAAACATTTTGTCTACGAAACTACTTTTATTATGCAAAAAAAATTTCTCATAAAATTTTGGCATAAACTATACCCCTGCCCCATCCCAGTTCTTACCCTTACCCTAATATTAAAGAAATTTAATTTTTATTTGTTTTACTATATATAATTATGTATAAATGGATAATCACCGGTGAATTTCACCACTGGTGAATGCTAAATTAATTCATTTTTTTATTTTTTTTTTTATTATAACTTTTAATTAATTTTTTTCATTCTTAAATTTTTCTTTTTTTTTTTATTCCAATTTTTTTTTTTAAAAAGAAAATTAAATTATTTTTTAATTTTTACCGGGTTTTTATTTTTAACTTTTACTTTTTTTTTATGTTTTTTTTTATTATTATTAAACGTTAAAATTTAAATTTATTATTATTATTATTATTATTTTTTTAAGCAGTCTTGTCTTTATTAATTATTTGAACTACAAAGTAAATTACACTAATGTATATTCTACCTGTCTTATGTTCTATCTAATAACGACTCACCAAGCTAATGCCCAATGCGACCTGCCAAAACAACTTTCTGTTTCACTTCGGATTCTTAACTTGCTAAGAATTTTGTAATCTGTAAGATTAGCCCCGATGATCATTAACTGGCCGTTGTATGCCTTGTCAAGAATGCTTAATCATTTACTTGTCTAACTTTGAGCAAAGAAGACCATGCTGGTTTCTTTCCCCATACTATCCAATTTTCGACTATATTGTCCTTTGTTCTCGCGATCTCTTCTTTCTCTTTCTTTTTCTCTAGTTTCCGTTCTTGACTACTTTCAGTTTCCGTTCTTCTGCGAGGTCTCTTATTCTCCTTTCCTGCTGCAACTTGTTCTTCTGTCCCTTTGCTTCTTCTTCTTTTATGTCTTTTGTCCTCTTTTGATATACCTCTGGCCTTTTCCCAGTCCATTAACAGTTCGCAACGGAAGCTCCAGATGTGCTTGTGGAATTGCTTCTTGAACCGTTTGACTATAACCTGAATGTATTTTGTCGTTTTGCCCGTATATCCGGTCGCACCATCAATCGCCTCTACGACTGACTTGGTCACTAGACCTCGCATTAATTCTTTTCTTACGGTAGCTCTTTCCTTTGGTTGTACTCCGAACACAGTGTCCTTTACGGTTGTTACGTTTAGTTGTTTCCCATCCAGCTCCACCAGTTTTCTGATGAGTTTGCTTACTTCTTTTTCAAGAATATCCCAAAGCGGCTGTAACACTGAGCATTCAGCTAGGTGGTCCATAGTTTCTATTTCCCTCCAACAAATAATACAAGTATTATCACTATATGTACTACTATTTCTTCTATTTAATACATGCAATGTTGGTAGCAAACTATTTACACATTTAACTTTAAAAATCCAATCTCTATTTTCTATACTACTTCTACACTTCTGCCCCTTAACTTTTCCAATATCCCTCCATACCTCTTTCCATACTACCATATCTTTCCCTTCTTCTGCATTTACCCATTTCGTGATGCTTCTCAAATGTGACCACTCTATATCTATACTGACCTCCATGAGCTGTGTAATAAAACTTCTCGTTCTGTCGTCCACTCTGATGTTTTTCCATTTCAACTCGGTACATGCCCCCTTGTTCCATGGCCATTTGGGTGATAAAATTTTGTTGCCTAATGCACCTTCTTTAGCTAACTTGTCAGCTTCTTCATTTTCAGGGATTCCGCTATGTCCTTTAACTTTTCGAAGTCTTGGCTTTAGCTTCTTAATCTGAACCAATCTGTTGATATGTTCTAGCAGGCATAGATTTTTCCTATTTTTCCCCTTTGTCATGTCTGCTTGAATCGCCTGAATTGCTGCTGCACTGTCTGTGCATATAGTGACTGCTGCTTCTGATGGTGCGACAAGTAAGGCCGACCATATAGCCGCAAGTTCTGCTCTAGTAGAAGAGGGCCAGTCTCTGATTGCACCTTGAAACCTTGCAATCACCTGCTTGGGTACTTTTTCCCTTTCACTTTTTATGGCTACCCAACCGAGGCCCATTCTTCTCTTTTCTGGATCCTCCTCACCGTTTATTAGTGAGCCATCAGTGTAGAAGCAAATTGATTTACGCTGTACGAGGTCTTGTGCGATTTCGATAAGTTTCAGAGTTTTTGAGGGAGTTTTCAATCAACTCTCTTTCCAATGTGGAAACTACAATGCTCTCAAACTGTTGCTCGTTTGCTTCTGTACTTGAGGTATCCATTTTCCTTCCATTACTCATCATAACATTCGTAAAGTAGCTTAGTGGAGTTGTGATATATCGGCTATGGTCGTCCGAATGTGCCATTTCAACTAACTTTGCATCAAATGTGATACTTCTGTTTTTCTGACCTCTTTCTATTAAGCAGGAGTCTTCGCGATTCTCTTTTTCTACCTGGTTGAGTTCACAGCCCGTACACCTATTGATAACTAGGCTACTGTCACGCATTCTTTTTCTGGCCTGCCAGTGCTTGATTACAAGATGCCTTTTAGAATTTTTCTGAGCTACTCTTCCTATTTCGTGCCCTTCTCTCGTCTTCACGAGGACCCAGTCTTTTACTCTCTTGTCTTCACTTATTTTGGACAGTGGAATTATAGAACTTAGCATATTAAACCCACTTATTTTGTAAGGCACCTTTAGTTTTCTGCTACCAGCCTCCATCAGAACTAGCTCTTCTATTCTTGCAAACCATGCCGGTTTTCTTCCTGCTGCATTTTGCTTTTTACTTTTTTTGAGCTGTTTCCATGTACCCAGCATACCTCCTGTGTAATCAATTAATTGTTCGAGAAAGAATAACCCCATGTTCTTCTCCTGGCAGAAGCTCATTAGGGCCTTCTGATTTAACAGACTTGCAATTTCTGTTCCTTCTTCTGCTAACTGTAAGCTCTTCTCCATTTCCTCAGAGCGCAAGTTAAGGTTCATTCTCCTTGCCTCTGTTAAAATTTTGTAGACAAGATTATGTTTGAGTTTAACTGCTTCCAGTCTTGGTAGCTCAAGCGTTGTGATACATGATCCACTTTTGCAATCAAGCTGCGCTTGTTGCATTCTTAGCCAAGTTGCTTTGCCTAAGTCTCTCTTGTTATTCAAACGCTTTCTAAGCTCCGTAATATGACGTGCCATTTGATTTTGCCATAATGTTCTTAAGCCTACCAGATTTCTGTACGAAAAAATCGAGCTCGCAGCTGTTGAGGCCATGTCTGATTTATTCTTTATCACTATCATAATCAGCTATGTAATCTATCGTACTGGTCTCTTTTTAAAATACAATGCTGCAGTCTGTAGCAAGCCGGGGATAAGTACACGGTTATTAATGTATACTAGCTGTGCCAAGGATGCACGCTTTTTGCTAATTGCCTTTATAATGGTGTTAACTTCCTTTTTGACTAGGTTCATTGTATGATAGTGGTTGGGGCTACTAGATAGCCAAATGCCCAGGAAACGCGTGGATTCATTTCTTTTTTTTTCTGTTATTGTTTCCCGGTTTGTCGTTCCATATTCAATAAACCTTGGTTCTTTACTTCTTTTGTTCCTGCTACGAGCAGTTCTGACTTTTTAGTGTTGATTTTGATATCATTTAGTGCGTAAAATTCTGTTGCAATCCCCAAAATTTGCTCCATTTCTGCTCTGTTCCATGCGATGAAGGTATTTGTTGGTACGAGGGTCTGTTGGCCACTGTACCACCAGATCATAACCGAATTCTTGTTGATTCTGTATTTCAACCAAGAGTGGGTCGTAAAATATTCTCCAGATCAGAGGGGAAATAACCTCCCCTTGATCAATGCCATCCCCTGCCACTAATTTCTCTGTTGTGCCGAAGCTTGTGAGAACTTCCATTTCCCGGTTCTTGAATAAATTGAGAATAAACTTTCTTGAAACTTCTGGAATTTTAATCCTTCGCAGTGCTAGTTCAGGCATGTCCAGTCCCACTGAATCAAATGCCTTCTTCATATCTTGAAACAGCACCCAGATTTCCTGTTTTTTTCCTTTGCATCCTCCAAAAGGCAGTTGATAAGGTGAATGGGAGCAGCTGTGCCCTCTTCTGGAAGCCCGGCAAAGTTTCTGCCTTTTAGAATATCCTTTTCCCTTATAACCTTTACGAGTCTATTGGATACTACTCTCACTACCGTCTTTCGGAATGATTCTAACAGAAGTATCGGTCTTATATTGTTTAAGTTGTAACACCAGTCCTCTGATTTTGGTATTGGGTATAGGACACCTAACTTGCATTTTTTCGGCATCATTCCTTCTTTTATGCACTTGGACGCAAAGTTTATAAAGCGCTGTTTCGTTGTCTTCCCTACATTTCTGATTAATGGATAAACAATACCAGAAGCACCTGGGGCTGATTTGTGTTTCACTGACTCTAAGGCCTTGGACCACTCATCTTCCTCTACCATGTTTGTCATTTTTGCAAACCATGTCTCCTCAATGTCCTGTCTTGGGTTGTATTGCTTCCTCCAGCGGATTGGTAGGGCCTCTTGCGTCAGTGTTTTACGTTTCCTAAACTGCTTTTCAAAGTGTGCTTTCACCTCGTATAGGACCTCCTCAGGCTCCATTAATAAGTTAATTTCGTCCCCTAACTCCCTAATTACTCTGTCTATTGTTATTTTCCTTTGTGGTTTATCCAATAGACTGCTTATCATCTTCCTTTGGTTTGTTACTATAGCATCGAATCTCGCTTCTATGTGCCCCTTATCTCTTCCTCTTCGATTTTCCTTAGTCTGTGACGCCACTCCTTATGTAGTAACTTGGCCCATCTTTTGAGGCTTTCTTGATCCAATGGTTCCTCGTTCAAGACGGCTTCCTCTGGATTTAGTCCTGCAGTTTCTTTTATTTGTATCAGAAGTTTTTGTAGTTTAACTCTATCCGTTTCTGATAAGGAACCTCTTCCAACTTTTTTGTAGTCACAATTGATTTCTTTGATCGCTAATCTTAGCTTTTTTTCTTCTGAGGTTTCCTTGCTAGCCTCTAATATCTCTGGTGTCTTCTGTTTTTTCGGTAAACTATTGTTCGCTGCGATTCTAATGCATTCTTCTATAATGTCCCACTCTTCGTCCAAATTCTTGGGCTTGCGTTTATCCCACATACTTGATAGTTTCTTTTCTAGCAAACTGTTGTACCTGTCTCAGTCTTCTTTTGATGCCTTGTCAATTTCAATATTTACTCTTGTCTTGTTCCATCTTCTTACTTTTGCCGCATTCCTGGTTCTCAAATCGATTCCTGTGATGATGCTGGCTCTAATTAGTTTGTAGTCACTCATTGTACAGCATATCATCTCATCGACCTTGCTATATACAATATTATTCTTCTACTCATTGGAGACCCAGATGTAATCGATTCTCATGTTAGCATTTCTGTTTGACCACGTTGGCTCCTGCTCTACTTCTTGTGCATTGTAGAAATTTCTCTCTTCTAGCAGAGCTATAATTTTTCTTTTGAAGTTGGAATTAGAGTTATGATTCTTCGCCTTGTGATGTTTTGTTTGAGCGGTGTCTGCTAAACTTCCTTCTGCTGTTTTCCCTTCGTCGATATTCAGGTCTCCCAGTACAATGAATCTTTGTGTCTTTCTCATTTTCTTTTCTATTCTTTTCTTAAGTCGGTTTAAAATCCCCTCTTGAACTATTTTGTCATTGGGGGTGACATACAAGTATATGATGACTATCGTCAGTCTTTTGAAGTCTAGCGTTATACAGACAAAATATGGGTCGTTCTTCTCTATGCAGGTGATGTGTCTTTCCCAATGTTTTTTAATTAAGATCCCCAATCCAGTCTCGTGAGTCTTTCCAAAATTTGAGCAAGCATGCCTTGTGTGTCCTGGTCCTTTTTGTTTACCCTCTTCTGTATTGACTCTTTTTGGTTTCCATAACATGCCTCTTTACCTTTATCTATAGTTTCTACTATTACACTATTCCGTCTGACACCTGTTCGGTTTTCCTTTTCAGTCGGCCTAAAGACCCTTGTTTGCTGTGAGCTCCTCCAGTATGACTTCTTTTCTTGGTCTTCGACACTTCTATTTCTGCTAACTTTGGGTCTTTGCATTATCTTAGTTTCGTCAAGGCTTGTTGGTGGCACTTTTGTATTTACTTCTAGTGACTCTATGTTCTTGTGACTTAGGGGACCTGTTGACCAAATTAGCCTGGTAGTTAAAAGGAAAGATTAACTAAAACTCTTTCCGGTTCACTTCCGGGAAATTAACAAATACAAAATTTCTAGTCAAAACCCTATAGTTTACTTTCAAAACTCTCATAAGACAAAGGCCCTTTGGCCTAGGAAACGCAAATTTGTTGCACTAGACATGGGTAAGCAACAAAAAAACAAAAAAATCAGGCTCTTGACTAAAGTTAAAAAAGAAAACAAGGAAAAAATTTTCCACTTTGTAAAGAACGAAGAGAACAAGGAAAACTCAAGTTCAGTAAATGTAAAACTAAACAACCATCAGCTCTTGAATACAAAGGCTTCAGAACAACTTGAGGACAAAACTACTACTACAAGTTGGGCAGCTCAAACAGAAGAAGAACTTAAAGCTGAAGAAAAAAAACACGAAAACGCTGATGCAAGAACCGTGAGCAAAGATCAAAACAAACCACGTGATATCCTGACTGACACAACAATTCACGTGTCCCAGGTAAACAACAAACAGGATGAAAAACACGTGCACCAAACAGACAAAATAAACAAAAATGAACATGTGAATCAAACAGATAACAATCATCTAGACAAAGAAATTATTGATCCAATTACTTCGGGTACAGCCCAAGCATCTACAAGTGCATCTGCACTTTCAGCCAGGGAAGTTAAAACAAAACAATGGACAGACTTCTTTTCTAAACTCAAGGGAGGAAAAGCAAGTTTCACCAACACAGTGCCCAAACACAAAATTCTCTCTAAAAATGACAATGCTTTGATCATTGACATACAGAGCTTGATCAATATATCCACTAACGACATAATTGCAACACTTGCACTGAAACTCAATGGAAACTTATTGGCAGCCAAGCTTCACTTAACAAGAGGAAAAAGGGTCTCTCTTGAGCTAGTTTTCAAAAGCAAAGAAAAGGCACAGTTCTACGCCTCAGAAGGAATTACTATCTTTAAGCAAACATTCTTTGGTTATATTCCTATCAATCTCAAGCGTTCTTTTCTCATAGTGAAACTCAGGAATACACCAATTGGGAATTTAGAAAATACTACAGCACTCATTCTGGAAGCATTTCAAGATGTTGGCCAGATCGCTGCAGTAAAGCCCCTCTTATACGAAGGAACAACGATCTGTTCAGATCAATGGTTGGTGACTTTTGAAATTACAGAGGACCCAGACTTACACTCCAGAACCCCAAGATGCACCCATGTAGGTAATCATAAAGTAACAACCAAATGGACCAAGGTCTACTATTACTGCGAAAAAGAGGGCCATATCAAAAAAGAATGTAAAGAACTTAAAGCCTCGATTGAAACAAGACGCTTACTAAGAGAAGCTAAACTCCAAAAAAAAAGGAGGAGCAGACACTCATAAAAATTCCACTCCAAGCCCTATCTTCAGCCCAAATAACCCCTATATTCAAGACTCTTCAACGAATACAGAGGGTGAAGCACAAACTGAAGTGGCAAAGACAACTAATGTTTCAACACCAAACAATACAGGTTTGGTACCACAAAAAATGGAAATCGAAATAGCAGCTGAGGAATCGGACAAACCTACTCCAACTACCTCAGAAATGGAAATCCTAATGGATTCAAAAGAACCAAGCTCAACCCAAAGTACATTGCAGGAAATACCATTTACAGTAGTCTCCTACAACAAATCAAATAATAAAAATGGAAAAAGAAAAGAAGAAGAGGGAAAGAATTTTACACATCTGGGTCAACAGCATAGAGTCCATGGGATCGTCTCACGGGGCGTACCGGAGCTAAAGAACCAACACTAAGACTACTTCCTCTTAGTGTAGCCTAACCCTCTTATTTTCTTTCATGTTTAAAATTGCTACACTTAACGTAAAAGGTCTAAACAATAGATAGACCTAAGGCACAGAGAACACTCACACTTTTAAAGTCTTATAACCTTGAGACACTAAAACAAGAAACTTTTTAGCACAACAATGGGGATTCAGCTCAATCTGGTCCTCAAAAACTGCAATATTAGCAGGTAGAAGAAACATTGAGCTCACTACAGTTAGAGAATCACAAGATGGTCGCATCATCACAGTCAATACAGAAATTAAACAACAACCATTTCAAATCACAAACATCTATGCTCCACCCAGAGGCGAAGACAGAGTTCGTTTCTTTGAAAATTGGACTCCACCTGTAGCAGAGGGAAGAATCTGCATTATTGCTGGTGATTTTAACACAAATATGGACCCAAAAAATGATAGAATAAGCAGCGCACCATCACAACCCGATCGCTCAAGGGACCTTGTACAAAATCTTTTAGTTGATTATACTGATACAGTTCTGTTTGCAAAAGAGAACCCATTTCTCACATTTTACCAATCCACACACAATGGTCAAAGAATGACAACACGCCTTGATTATATTTTTATAGAAGCAAGTAACAGTCAACTTTGTAGAAATACCAATACAAAATTAGGGAATTCTGACCACTTACTAGTGGAATCGGAATTTAACTTCAAGCCATCACACACCAACAGAGCTCAATGGAGGTTCAATAGAAAATCCTGGGACATTTCAGAACTAAAAATTGGTATAATGAAAGAACTTCAAGAGACCCAAAACATCTCCAACTGGAACTTTTGCAAATGCTCAATTCAATCTATAGTAAGAGCCCATAAACCCAGTTCTCCTCCAGAAAAAAACATACAGAGGTTCACAAAAGACTTTGTAATTTGAACAATAAGATAGCCCAAAACCCTGTCTTAACTGATCTCAAACTCATTATCGAAAACCTTAACTTAAAGCTACAAGAGGAACTGGCATCTCTTTCAGAAAGGTGGCTTATCAGGTCGAGTGCCAAGTGGATAGAAGAAGGAGAGAAGTCAACAAAATACTTCTTTGCTCTCTATAAGAAAAAACACTCTACAACAAACTGCTCAAAAGTAAAGAATCCGAATGATGCAAATGGGACGTCCCAGGTACAAACACTTAACTACATTAAAGAATTCTACCAAGAAGTCTACAAAAAAGAAACAATTGATAAAGAAGTAGCTTTTCAACTTATGGAAAACCTGGCACAGGTCTCTTCGGAACAAAATCATGCACTAATCAAACCCATCACAGAGGAGGAGATTCGCCAAGCAATTGACAAACTCCCAAACAATAAGGCCCCGGGCTCTGACGGTCTTACATATGAATTTTACAAAGACACCAGAGAGGCCGTTGTTCCAATACTAGTCAAACTCTTTAATGAGGTCCTCTTACAAGGCCAAATTCCCAAGTCTTGGAGCAAAAGCTTGGTCACTTTGATTCCCAAAAAGAACAATGATTTAGAGAGCATCAATAGCTGGAGACCGATCTCGCTCGTCAATGCTGATGTAAAGATTTTCATGAAAATACTAGCAAATAGAAACAACCCAATCTGCAATGAAATCACGGGTCCAGCTCAACAGGCGTTCATAGCCAACAGGTCAATCACAGATTCAGCTCTGGATATCCTCACAGTACTGAGAAATCAAAAGGACCAAACGAAACAGCACTGGCTTCTTTTACTAGACCAACAAAAGGCATTTGACAGGATTAGCCATGACTTTATACGTATAGTATTGGAAAGAATGAACTTCGACCACAACTTTATTAGGGTCGTCAATGCCTTGTTTTCCTCACAAGTTGCACACATAGTTGACTCAGGTCAAATATCAGAACCAAATAGAGTGGAGAGAGGGGTAAGACAAGGAGACCCGCTCTCTACTCTCCTCTATGTTCTGGCTATTAACCCTCTAATAGAGACCATTATTCAGAACATTAGGGGCATCCCGGTCAGTAATACAAACTTCAAAATTGCAGCATATGCAAACGATCTATCAATTGGGATTAGCTCTCCGTCGGACTGGTCAACACTTCTCAAAATTTTCAGTGACTATGAAAAAGCCTCAAATGCAGTCATCACAAACATAAGTCAATCCTTATACCAATAACAAACAATGCCAGCAGAGCCGAACTCTCAGAGCAACATAATTTTAAAACCCAAACCAACGACCAGGAATACTTTACATTCCTTGGATACAGTATAGACATCAAGGGTAACCCTAGCAAAACCCTCTGGAGTGAAATGACAAAAAAAAAATCAAGAACAAGATCGAAGAGCTCTCCAAAAGAAACTTGTCATTTAGAGGAAAGATTCTTGCAGCCAAAACACTTCTTATTTCCAAGATCTGGTACCTGGCCTATCTTCTCCCGCCATCAAGAGGACAACTTAAAGAAATCGACTCACTTATAATAAAATGGGTTAAGAATAATTCACGTATGCTCCCCCAATACTCAACATTCCAACTTGGGTATGAAAAGGGTGGTCTATCAGCTCCAATTCTCAAGGACATGCTCGATGCCAGAATCCTCTCAATCTGGATCAAGTTACTATCTAGC
>QKWP01000783.1:20973-88049 GCA_003550325.1 Gigaspora rosea
TATACATCTTGTACTGGGATTTCTTAGGAACAGAAACCTAAGGATAGCCCTATCTTAGATTATTAATAAAGAAACTATTTATCTTAATAACACCAAGTTTATTATCAAGTAATAGTAAAATCGATAATTCCTCATTGAATACTATCACGAACTGCCCTTAGAGAAGAGTATAATTTCTTACAGACTAAGGAATTATACCTACCACTTGGACACCGCTATAAACCGATAAAGGATCCCTGTAGCCGTGTCGTTGTTATAGTAAGGAGTAAAGAAGGCCTCCCTACTGTAACACTATGTAAAAATTTGGAAAAGTTCAGTTTTCAAAAAGTTTTATATGGATTATCTGAACTTTATAATAAAATTTACAATTGTTCTAGGAGATTTTGTTCAGTTTAAAGAGAGTTTAATAGTGTTCGGTTTAGAGAGGTTCGGATTAGAAAGAGGCGACTATATATATAATATATGTATTATTTAATATTAAGTAACTTTTTTTCTACCAGTACGTTTTGGATAAATTTACTACCAAAATGTTCGTCTCAATGAGACGATTCTAACAAGCACAAAATCATCAAAACCCAATCACAGGATCACAAGATCGTTAAGGTTTTGTATTATTAGTTATATAAATTTTAATATATATATAAATAATAATATGGACCTGCAGGTCAATAGCATAGCGGTTATGCTCCCAGGTCTCCAATTGAAGGTTGCCAGTTCAATACCGCTTGGCAGTGTTGTCATGGGACACGGACGGCGGACAGTCCGGGACGGGACCCGCCCAGAATTTTTTTTGTCCCGGACATTTTGCGACTCAACACGTGATCATCTACCAATAAAATTCGTATAATTCCGCAATTTGATTGGTTTTACCCGGCGGACATGTATCATGTTGGGACATTATTGCGGACATGTCCCGGACGTCCCGTCCCGGACTGTCCGCGTCCCTGAAAAATCGGCGGGACAATGTCCGTGTACAACACTGCCGCTTGGTGGTAAAATTGAATTTGAAAGTCAGAACCCGATTAGGAATAACCGAAGTCATACAAGATGTAAGGTCAATCCAATAAGGCACGAACTTGATAGCGGCGTCCCTGGTATAATGATTACGTACCCACAGGAGTCGGACCGAGGAAAATCGGACGATCCTGTAGAAAGTATAAATAACATCGGTGCAAACCCACATTTGGGCGGCGAAAAGGCAAGCCGGATGAAGCACTCACTCGCCGTAGAACTCCGAGCAGCCGGAAAACCTATTGGAAGAGAACTATTTGGATGGCGTAAGACAAGCTGGATGGCTTATCGGAGATAAGGTGGAAAGGTTGTTAGGAGGGTTACATAGAAGAAGCGTTGGGTTGAAGAAAGAAAAAAAAATAATACAAAACCTTAGCGATTTTATGACTCTGAGATTGGATTTTAATGATTTTGGGCTTGTTAGAATCGTCTCATTGAGACAAACATTTCGGTAGTAAATTCATCCAAAACAGACCAGTAGATCAAGAGTTATTTAATATTATATATATTTATAATATATTATAAATATTGGTTGTTATATTAACCAATCAGAATTGAAATTAGGGTGATCACACCATACATAGATAGGGGCGGCTATTAAGTAAAAAATATTATGTGTTAAATGGCACGCCCCTTATACAATACATGTTTTGAAATTCTTTAAAACTTTGATCAAAGATATCTTTGCAACTACTTGATCAAATTTGATGAAAATTAATTCTACAAATATATTGAATTCAAATAAAAAAATTTTCATTGAATTTGGTCAAGAACTTGTAGAGATATCTTTGATAAAAGGTTCTTCTATTTTCAAAAAGTATATTATAAAGAAGCTATGCCAAATAAAAAAAAGCTATTATGAAATGAATATTTAACCAAATATCTTAAAATTTTAAAAAGCAAAATTTATCAACTTTTATATAATAATTAAAGTTGTTCAGAAGAATAAAATATACCTACCATATTTTATCATAAATAAGTAAGTACTTCTATTTTTAAAATTTTAAACTTAAATATCTTAAAAATTAATTAATTATATTTAATAAAAATTTTTGGACTTATGTAGGCATCACACCCTGCGAAATAAATATATATCGCATGTGGGATGCGAAGCTATTAAATAATAACATAAAAATTATTTTATTTTATATTAATAAAATTATTTAAAAACTAAACTTCGTAGAATATAATCAACTAATAAATCATGTTAGTAAATGCAAGCATACTCATATTCGCAATTTAAAATTAGAAACTGCATAACTTCAAGCGCCTAAAGTTGCATTTATTAATCAATGTTGCTAATTTCAATTAATGCATCTAAAGGTAAAATTTTAAGCAGATGCCAACTTCTAAAATGACTATCAAAATGTGACAAAGTTTGCAATAAAACTTCAATATCAATTAAGACCTATCTTCGCTAATCTTTAATGCTAATCATTTAAATTTGTATATATATGCATTCTAGCATAACATGCCTTAGAAACTTTACTACGTTTCTTATTAGTTTTATTAGGAACATTTTGGCCACAATAGTCAGTGAAACGTCACATATGCATTATTATCCAAATCTGGTAAATTAGGCATATATCAGATATACATTCTCGGTTTGACTATCCAACTTTTTTCAATTACCTCTTTTTCGCTTGTGATAAGCTGCGTTATGACCCGACTCACCACATTGTCCACATTTATATGTGCCTCTAGAAGACTTTTCTTTACGGCTTTGTTCTTCTATACTACTTTTAAAACGACTTTTAGAAGGTCTTCCCTTTCCTTTAACATGGTTTGGATTTTGAACATTCTGAGGAACTTGTATACCGATTTCTTGGCTATCAGGCATTTCATTATCAGAATAATTATCACTTGATTCTTCTGACACGATCTGGCTTTCATTCTCATCAATATCCATTTCACTTGATCGTGAATGCTTATCATTGCTTTGAGCATTGCTAACATTTGCATTCTTTTCTTTTTTTTTCTTTGGGTGTAGCTTTGAAGAATATCGACAATTTCAATATCATTATCGTCATCTACTGCTAGTAATGTTGCTTCACAAGCCAATCCCAAATTTTACTATATTTATTTCGTTTTTGTAGAGCTTTTCTTGTGACTGGGGGTATGTCTGGAACTGTGGATGGCATCGGAACTAAAATCTCTTCTTCATTAGTACTTTCTTTTCCATGAATGAATACAATTTTCTCATTCCTATATTCAAGATTTTCTTGGTAAGAGTCTTGGTACCATCGTAGAAGGATCATTGATATGTGGAACGCTGCAATCTTAGAGTGCATTATGATGCGAAAATAATGACGACAGATGAGTCCTCTTGAAATTGGCATGAGGCACGAACATAAAAAAGACCGGTTTACAATAGCTATAAAATGTATGTGATGCTTTTTTTCACCACGAATATCAAAAATTTTCCAGATTTCTTGTATACGTTCACTTCCCACCTCATCTATTATAGCTTGAAGAGTTATTTTACGTGCATCATCATTGTCTTCAATAAATCCGGTTGATGCTTCTTCAACATTTTCTTGTTCAGAATTAAGCTCTTCAGACGTTGGTTCAATCCTATTTGCTGTGAGAAACAAACATTGTGCCATTTCAAACTTAATTATATTACTGATCGCCTCTGTGAGATATTTATCGATCACTTTGATTACTGTTGGAAAAAGATCATGTCCAGCAGTAGTCATAGTTGCAAATGTTGTAAAACTTTTATACTGATTATATCTATTCCATTGTGCTTCTGCTTCTAGACATTTTTCAAGACGACCTGCAAGTTCGCACAATGTGCTATTTGCCTTTAATTCCTTCTTAATTACCCAATTATAGCATTCAACCCGAGCAGTACTCTCAATTCCAGCGGTAAAAATTTAGAAAGGTTGCACGTGCCCAAGACCTATTACATGGATGCAAAGTACGTAGTAAATAGTCCTTTGCCATTGGGTATTTGTTAAGCATATCATCCCAACGTTTATAAAAAAGTGGTTCACAAAGACTGTTGCGGCACTGGTCCCATTCACTACCAATCTTAGCTTTTAAATTTTTGGGCAAATTTTGCCCAATATGGAATATACAATGCGCAATGTAAGTTTTAGGGAATGCAATACGGACCGCAGCATCAAGTGCTGGATCTGCATCAGAAAACATTACTAAAGGCTCGACTTTTGTGGCATTTTTTATACAGGTGAGTGTCCAGTTATAAGTGTCCATAGTCTCATTGCTTACTAAAACCTGAGAAACAAGCCATGTTTTTCCATTGTTATCAATGACTACAAACAACCCTAAGGGCATTTGATATTGATTGGTTTTTGCAGTGTTATCGCTAATGACAACATCATAATATTTTAACCATAAATCAATCTGTGTAGGGGACATCCAGAACAACCGTGTAAGCCTGTTATCTTTGTCCAGCTCAAATTCCACAGCCCACCTAGGATCTTCCATTTTATTCGCCAATAAAGAATTGAGTAGGTTTGATGCATCTTTCGTTTTATGCTTGTCCCTTTTAAATTTTTGGATACTATTGGCAAGGTCGTTATCAAGAAATTGCAAATCAGGAAAACGTCCTTTTAAAAGATTATGCTGCAATGTAATAGATAAATTCCCGTGTTTGGTCATAATTTCTATTTCTTTTAGGGCATCCTCTGTAAGAGAACGATATTTGAGTCCAAATTCTTGTGTTTCAATATGTATATTGTGATTATGCTTGTTGACAATAGTGGTGATCGATATAGATGTTCCGGCTTCTCCATAAGAGAGATTTACATGCCATGGACAATTAGTCTCCTTTGTCTTTGTATTTTTTTGTTTGCCCTTATGTGCAGCAGCCTGATTCTTATTAGGTCTATATTTTCCCCCAAACTCATAAATGAAAGTTCGTTTATGAATAATCCCACTTTATTTTTTTCTACATGATATTTGATTATAGTAAATCTGTTTCATCTACCATACTCTGCAAAGAAAGTTTCAACATCTTCCCAAGAATTAAACACGACGTTCATAGGAATGTTTTCTGAAATTATCTCAACTTCATTATTTACACTATCCGAAACTCCATTATCTCGTTCTTCAAGGTCACCATTAAGTCGGTAAATCAAGTCATCTTCATCTTGACTATTCGAATAATTAGGTTCATTTATAGTTGAAACAGGTTCGTTCAGAGTTGATGCTTCAGGTTCATTCATATTTGAAACACCAGGTTTGCTAATACATGAAGTTTTCATTTTGTCTCGTTTTTCATTGCATTTCTGGATTTCATCATTCTGACTATATAACGAGATGGAGGTATCGTTGACATTTATTCTCGTAGAACATTCAGTATCACCATCAAAAAAAATGTAGTCTTCCATATCCAACATGTTTTCAGAACTCTTATTTGTGAAATTAACTGTGTTCATTTCATGCAAATATGGGTTCATTTTAATCGGCAGGAAAATTGAATGTAGAGGCGACAAAAAAATTCGGAAAATGAAAGTGACGATTAAAATGACAATAAAATCAGACGTAAAGGTTACAAGAGATTAGATGTGAATGCAACAACAAAGTCAAACGTGAAGGTGATAAGAAAATCGAATGTGAAAGCGACGAAAAATCAGATTGAATGCGACAAGAAATTTGGAAGAAAATCAGGTAGGTATAAGAAACTCTAATTTGATTTTATACTCTTTATGATTGTTTATCACATAATGATGTAATTTAATTGTGGCGATAAAGATTTCATATCGCAGCCTTAGAATCGTGATCACATGAATGTAGGTCGCGCACATAGATTCGGGGTGCGAGGCAGTGATCTGTATCGCATAATAGTGAATTATTAATTTAAGATGCGATAAATTGTAACATCGCGGGGTGCTATGTATACATTTATTCAAAATTTTTTATTTTAATTTTATAAATTTATAATACTTTTACTAAAACATATATATAGTAATTTTTACCATAGATGAAATCTACCTATTGTGATTTTTTACTTATGGTAATTTTTTTTTAAGATGAGATTATGCCTTGATGACTTGTTTATTAAGTATATGTTTGTAAATATTATATGGAGTCCTTGCAGTAGAAAGGGCGAAAACTGCCCCAAAAATGAAAATTGGGTTTTTATTGGATTTGGGTAAATTTCGATGTGGTTAACATTTCTCAATTATAAATTAATGTCGATTTGCATAATAAACAGTCAAGATAATGTAAAGAAAAAGTTGCACGAAGCTGTGCACATCACGAGATTACCCGGTAATTACCTGTTACCTTCAACCAATCAAAACTGTGAAATTTTGATTGACCCGGATCAGTCCGAAAATCAAAACAAGTGATTAAACTCAATTATCTCAAAATGAGATATATTTGAGTTTCTGCCCTTTCTATCACAAACACTCCATATGATACAATGTTATACTATATTTTAAATACTACAAACTTAGACATTCTTGACTATCTGTGATTTAAACCTACCAGAGCTTTTCATACCCTATCTTCTGTACAACCTGGGTTTTTGAACTACCATATATTGCCAAAATAAGCTACTTCCTAAAATAAGCTACCCAGTTTTGATCCAAAAATGTCAAAACGCCTTTGACCCGAAAATAAGCTACACCTTTGTCGCACCAAAAGATATTTAACAAAATTTTTAGTTCTGAAAATAAGCTACCCCACGATCGATAAACGTTGCTACATAGTAAAGTCTAATTTTACTAAGCAAATCGATCAAAGTCGCATAAGTAACCTTTTTAGCAGATCAAAATACACGTACTCTAAAAATTTCATAAAAATCGGAGAACTTTTTATTATTTGACTTTAATTTTTATGTTCAATAGTTTTTTTTTTAAACTGTTGAACGTAAAAATTAAAAGTCGAATAACAAAAAGTTCTCTGATTTTTATAAAATTTTTAGGGTACGCATGCCAAACAAGGTTACTTATGCGACTTTGATCGATTTGCTTAGTAAAATTTAAACTTTACTATATAGCGATTATAATCAATTGTTTTATAAATTACCCCTGATTTTTTTCTGCATGTTTATTTATTGTTTATAACATATTTATTTATTGTCTACAGCATATTTATTTATTGTCTACAGCATATTTATTTATTTTACTTGTTAGAGTTTGTGTTCAAAAATAAGCTACTCCTTTGTTGTGCTTTAAATTACTTAAAATAGTAAATATCCTGAAAATAAGCTATCCACGGTTTTTTTTTGTTAAAAATCGGCAAAAAAAGGTAGCTTATTTTCGGCAACATACAGTACTTTCTATTTTGTCACTTGGCAATTTACTATATTCCCTGCTTTTTTCATATTACTGTTCTATACTTCCATGTAGGTACAGAGGCCTTGCCCAGACAATCGTAACCTTATGGTTACTTCCTAAACCTTGGTATCCTGAGATTACCCATAGTAGTACCTGTAGTACTGCTGCTATCAGGTTCGTATCTCAAGTCATCTTTTAAATGCTACTATAACCTAGCCCGTATTTAAAGCCACTACCTTCCTATAGTAGTAGAGGTGAAGCTATGCTTTATTTACTACTCTCAGTAATCTATTGCATATTACTGCAAATATACTATCTGGATTGGTTAATGGATACTTCTTCTAAAGGTAGATGAGCACTGAGTGAGAACTATCCCTATCTTTAGCAAGCTAGCTCATACTCCTCCTACTTTCCTCCTATGTGATACAGCTACTCCCAACTGGATTTCATAATATATTTCTGTACTACTTCCAACTTCTTGTAGAGTAGTGTTTTCTACCATTGGTTAGACCAAGGAGCTTTATTTTGTATATTGTACTTTCCACCAGGTAATACATCATTTTGTTCGTATTTCCAATTCGCAGATCTGTCTCTATAGTAATAGCTTCCTTTTAATTTAGGTTTGGTACTAGTGCCAGAGGTGTTTCTTATCTAATTCAGGACAATTCTTTATCACAGATACCACTTTTCTCACCACTTAGATTTATGTTATAGTTGTATCACCTTAAGATTTCAAGCCACCTTAGGGTTGTTGGTACTACTTTGTTTTTGCTCGCCAAGAAATTATTTACACAATCTTTATGTAACTAAACTGTCATCTATAGTACCAACTCTTCACAATAGATCTTCTTCTGAAAATTCCTAAATCAGATTCGTATTTTATATGGACTTTTACAGGGCTTTGCTTCTGAATTTTTCTAGAACCACTTCTAGTAGGATTCAAACCAAAAACTTTAGTTGTGAGAGTTGAGTATCTAAACCACTAGGCTATGGAGCCCCAATCCACATAGTAGTTTTATATATTGTTATTTATTTATTGTTATATTTGTTAATTTTAGTATAAATTTTTTTTTAAATTTCTTAGCTAGATCACTGAGCTGCTATTGGCACTCTTTTATTAAAGTCTTATACTATTCTGTGCTAACTGGGTACATAATTTTAATAATTTTATTAAGTTTGTCAATTGACGTTTCAGATCCCTGGCTTCTCAGTATAGGACCCCGTTATTAGGTCCATAGTTCCCTAACTTATATGATCTGCTAGCCAGATCGTTCTATAATTTTTTTAGACTAACTGTACTACCTATTTTTATATTTGTTTATTTACTAGGTACCTCTCATTTTTGTTAATTTGCCTGTTAGCGGTGTCAGTTGGTTTTCTACTTCTATCTGGTTGTTTTTCGGTAGTCATTCCATGCCATTTGGTCCTTCTTTCTCTGATCCTTTCTTTCTGAAGTTTACGTTATTCTTTTGTTTCAGGTATAGGCAGGATCCATTCTAAGATTCACAACCTTATGATTTCTTCATTTCCTGGTTCCTTGTGCAGAATTTTCTATTTTAATGACTTTTATGTCAAATTTTTTCTTTTCTGGTGCCATGTAACTAAAGTAGCTATGTTACTCAGCCTGATCTTTTTAATATTCTAGCTGTTTGTCTGAAAACGGGATTCCTCTCATAAATCTTTTTATTTGTGGTCTTAGCATAGTCTTTGCCTTTTGTTGGGCTTAAACTAGTGATCTTGCAAATGTGACCTCAAAGTGCTAGCTACTTGCACTATTGATCTACAGGTCATATTTGTTAATTTTAGTATAAATTATAAATATTAGTATTAGAAAAATATCATACAAATATTAGAAATAGTACAAATTTATCAAACTAATTAAATCTATAGTATTAGTTTTATTAGTAGACTTTTCACTATTTTTATTTTGAACCAATAGTTAATAGATAACAAAAGTTCCTTTGATGGTTTCTTTGGTGGTTTCTTTGATGGTTCCTTTAATGGTTCCTTTGGTGGTTCTTCTGATGGTTTCTTTGATAGTTTCTTTTGTGGTTCTTTTGGAGGTTTCTTTTGTAGTTCCTCTGTTGGTTTCTTTTGTAGTTCCTTTGAAAATTTCTTTTGTGGTTTCTCTGTTAGTTCCTTTTGTAGTTCCTTTAAAGGTTTCTTTTGTGGTTCCTTTACTATTATTAGTTTTATAAATAGTTACTTTTTCTATATATTAAAAAGATATATAAATTTTGCCTTTTCTACCAAGGCAGAATAACAAGTTCTGTATTTAATCTTCTTATCTTTTCTATTAAATAAACTACTGGTAATATTATCCTTTGACTATAAATTTTTTTTATTTATATTTTATTTCTTTGTTATATTTTTCTTTATCTACATATTCTTTACCCTCTAACATGTTAAGTAAAATGATATTTTTTTGTATAAAAGTTACTATATTACAGTTTTGGCAATGACAACAGGATTTACAACTTTTTTGTGTCTATATGATTTCCAACCTTTTATTTTTTTTATTTTTTATTTTTTTGCTTTTCTTTTTTTATGTATTTAGCTAGCAAATCTTGTCCTTTTTGAAAACTTTTTTTACTCTTCTTGTTGTTGTAACACAAAGTCTCTCTTGAGTTACACAAAAATCAATTTATTGTTATACAAGCTTTACTAATTGCACTATTTGGATTTTTTATATTTGATTTTTTTGAGTAATATTATATAAAACCAATTTTTATCTATTTGCAAGCACTTTTATTTATTACATACTATATACTACTTTATTTATTATATACCTTAAATTAACTTTTTATTATTTATTTTCTTGCTTTTTGCTAGTATTTTTGCTATTTTTATCTTATTTTTATTTAATTCTTTTTTAACTATAAATTATTTTTTTTTTGAAATTTCCCTCAGCACGAACTGAGGGTCGCTATTGGCGATCTTTATTTATTAAAACTTTATTATGCTCTAAATACATATGAGGAATCTATATTTATCCCTTTTTTTTCTGTTTACCCGTCAAATTAAACTGTAATTGCCTAATTTCCACCTTTAGTCTTGCCTTTGTCCTATAAGCTATTTCTGATCTTGTAAGACATTCCCTCTCCATTTGGCTTTGGTGTAAATGCACCAAATTTCGTAACAGACTTGTATGTGCAACCATCGAGCAGCATATTTACTTTCTATGCTCGTCCAATAACTTAATGAAAAGATCTCTTGCTTTGATGCGGGGCGTCTCGCCCTGGTGTTCAATTTTATGAGTCTTAACGCCTCATCCCACACAATTTCACTGCTAGGACATTCTACCGAGAAATGTTCGATGGTTTGTTCTTCGTCTGGGCACCAAGGACAACTGCCATTGTTTAAACGATCTGTATGCTTCAATCTGTACCCCAGCGGAAGGGCCTTGTGATACAGACGCCAATAAAGATCCAATTTCTTAAATTGTATCTCCCTTGTGAGAATCCAATCTGTGCTATATTCGTCAGGGAGGCCTACTCTCCCTGTATTGCTCGTTGGTCTCTTGTTCAAGGCTTCGGCTGCCTTCTTTACTGTGATCTGGTTCCCTTTTAGTTCGCCTACCACGAGATCATCTGGGTCTCATGGCCAATTTCTTGTGGCTCGTATGCTTCCTTTTACTCTTTTCCAGGCCCTAAGATGAGCTCTCCATTCTGCCGGCCATGCCTTTATGCTTATATCTGTTCCACATAAGGCCCATACTACCTCTATATTCCTTTTTTCTCTGAGTTTGTTGCTAATTCTTTCTCTCTCGTACTCTGCCCAGAGCGATGTCCCGGTACATAGTTTCT
Source organism: Gigaspora rosea (assembly GCA_003550325.1). Taxonomy (NCBI): domain Eukaryota; kingdom Fungi; phylum Glomeromycota; class Glomeromycetes; order Diversisporales; family Gigasporaceae; genus Gigaspora; species Gigaspora rosea. The sequence goes on from QKWP01000783.1 coordinate 32,045, forward strand.
TCCACATCATCACTAGTCTAGCGTCCATTAAGTTTTTAAGTATCAGGGCTCGTAGGCCCCCGTCGGTATAGTCCTCTTGAAACTTGGCATATTTTGGAAGCATTTTGGACTTATTCTTTATCCAATTTGATATCATGTCGTTGAGCTCTGATAATTGCTTTCTATTTGGCGTTAAGATGTATGCAGCATACCAGACTTTTGAAAGAATTAAAGAATTGGCTATCAAGATCTTTCCCCTAAATGAGAGGTCTCGTAGCTTGTATTGATCTATCGATTTCTTTAGTTTTTTGATGACCCGTTCCCATAGTCCTTTTTTTGGTGTGCCGTCCCTTTGAATTTCGTATTCTAAAATCCTTATTGTGTCCTGTTCCTTTACCTTAATGTATTGTTTTTCCCCTTCCAGAGTCACCCTTTCTGCTATGGGGGTTAGAGGTACTAGCTTTGTTTTGTTTTATTTATTTTTGCATTCGAGGCTTTTTCATATAGCCCGAAGAGGTGGATCATGTTATTCCAGTCTAGCGCCGAACTTATTCCAATTGAGAAGTCATCGGCATAAGCCGACAATTTGAACCTATGTCTGCCTAGGGGGATCCCTGCGACCTTTTCATCCAGTTGGGGGAGTAACAAAAATCAGGTGATTTTTTAGGGGGGAGGGGGGTAAAAAAGTTGAAATTATATATAAGAACCTGACTATTTATATATTAAGAAAGAGGGAGCGGGGTAGGCCTCTGATAAAAAATAATCAGGTGATTAATGACACTGCCCTTGTCTTAAGAGCAGTTCAAACGCTAGAATATACAAAAGAGGGGAGATGGGGTCACCCTGTCTTACACCTCTTTCCACTTTGAAGGGACTTGATAGTTTGTTTTCTCCAACGATATGCGCTTCTTGTTGACTGAACAGATCATTACCAACTTTACGGCTTTTTGTTCAAAGTTCATTTTACCAAGAGTATACTCTAAGAACTCGTGGCTCACTCTATCAAATGCCTTGGCCTGATCCACCAACAGCATCCAATGCAGGTCAGTCTGTTCCCTCTGATTCCTAATAGTCGTGATAATGTCCAGAGCTGCGTCCGTGATTGACCTATTGGTAATGAACCCCTGCTAGTGTTCTGGTATTATCTCACTGCAAATTATATTGAGGCGTTCTTCCATGATCTTCATAAATATTTTTGCATCGCAATTAACCATTGAGATGGGACGCCAATTCTGAATTTCCTCTAAGTTCTCAGCCTTCTTTGGTATCAGAGTGATCAGGCTCTTATGCCAGGAGTGAGGCATTTTACTTTTGCTTAGTACCTTGTTAAAGACTTTCTCTAATACTGGGGTTACAGTTTCTATTGTTCCTTTGTAGAATTCGTAAGTCAACCCGTCCGTCCCAGAAGACTTGTTGGTTGGCAGTGATTTGATAACTTGTTCTATTTCTTCCTTGGTGATCTCTTTTAGCAGTTGTTTGTTCATATTTTCTGTAACCTTGGGAGGGCTCCCTACTATTTCTTCCGTTGCATCGTGGTCTATCCCTTCTTTCTTATATAGACCTTCATAGTAGTTTCTTATGTAGTGTAGGGTATCTATACCCCTTTCTCCCTCAGACTTCGGCACCTTTATTATCTTTTGGCATACCTTGCTTTGTCTATTTTTGAAGCATGCAAAGAAATATCTTGTTGATCTTTTACCTTTTTCTGCCCATTTCGCTTTAGATTTAACGGCCCATTTCTCTGCTAGTTTTGTTACTTCAGAGCACACTTTGGATTCTAGGTCCCCTATTTGGGCTTGTACGTAACTCCCTCTATTCATTTTTGCTTGCTGAGTTTTGAGCATTGTCAATCTCTTATTTAATTTCGCTATTTCATCTTCTGGTCTTTTTTGTATTCTGAAAGCCCTTGTGATTGACTGTATGTTGATTTTACAGTTATTCCAATCCTGCACTGACTCTTCGCACTTTAGTTCTTCCAAAATTTCAAGGTGGAGTTTTTTATTTTTCAAATTTTCTTTTTAAAAGCACCAACACGAGTTCCTCTTTTGTAAACGGTCGAAGTTCAACGAACATTCTAACAATAAATGGTCTGAGTTCCGTACCGGGTTTGGACCTCTGAAATGCAATGTCCATATTTTTCGTCTATAAAAATATAGTCTATACAGGTTCCCATCGAAGTATTGTTACGTGTATTTTGGAAGAAGGTAAGGAATGGACTTTCTTGCGCAAAATCTGCGATGTTATGTAAACCTGCTATTTTATTTGCCAGGATTTCCTTCGAGTTGTCTCTTTGTGGGTTAGCTTGGCTAACTCGGTTTTTTTCTGGATTTAGATTAGTGTTCATGTCCCCTGCAATTATATTTATGTCCTCTTCGCTAAATTTTGGAGACCAATCGCTAAAGAAAATTACTCTATTCTCTGAGATGGGCGGAGCGTATACGTTAGTTACATTATAGTGCCGTCCTTGATATGAGAATTTGGTCGTGATGATTCATCCACCTTTTTTGACTTCCATTTCTTTAAATTGTATGCTGTGTTTACCAGCTAGAATTGCCGTTTTCTCTGTCCATATTGAGTCACACGGCCATTGTTTTTTAAGAAAGTTTATTTTTTTCTCGTCATTTAGATTTGTTTCTTGCAACATTATAATATCCAATTTGTAAGACTTTAACAATATAAGGGTTCTTTGTTGTTTACCACTGTCATTTAATCCTTTTACGTTTAAAGTAGCTATTTTAATTCTGCATGCTGTCATTCTTACGTAAAAGGTTTTTGTACCCATCTTAATGATGGTTTCGACTACCCTTGCCTCTCTGGGCCTTGTAGGGTGTAATTTTTGCAGGGTTTGACCCGCCATTGTTATTTCCTTTTTTCTTTTTTGATTGTGCCTTCTTATGAGCCACCACAGTGAACTCTCACAAATCAGTGTCTTCATAATTTGCTATGTCGCTAATTTCAGGCAAACGTATTCCCACTGACGCTTCTACTGGGGTTTCCACCGTCGATAGTGTAGGAACTTTTGTTTCAGGTCCGTAACCTATTAAGGCTAGTTCGTCCCTTTGTTCTATTTCTGTCTGTTCTAGACTGGCCTCTGCCTTATTTAGATTGATATCCGTATTTGTAGTAATTTGCTCCTTTGAGCTTGTATTATGTAGATCTTCCACAGCATGTATCCCCATTTCTATTTCGGCAACGTGATCTTCCTTTACATCCTTTTCAGGGGTGATCGCTGTGTCAACTTCCCATATCATTTTTTTCATATTTATTTCTATCTCTCCCGGAATCAGTTGTTCGTCTGGGTCCCTCGTTCTATATTTCCGTAAACGTTGTCTACGTTTTACCGAGTCGTGGAACTCCTGACAATCTCTCTAAATGTGGCCTTCTTTTTCACAGAAGTAGCACACCTTTGTGGCTGATCTCCACTCTGTAGACACTTTGTTGTCCATGACATGTGTGAACCTGGGAATGTTGTTTTCCAAATCCGGGTCGTCAGTGGTTTCGAACACAATAATCCATTGGTTGGAGATATATGGGGTTCCATCAATCATTAGAGGCCTGATTGAATCAATTTTTTCCACATCTTCGAAGGCTCCCAATAAGGCGTCCGAAATCTCCATTTTGTTCTCTAAGGGCACATTCCTGCATTTCACTAGTAGAAACAACCTACACCCATCAACCAGGATATAACCAAAATACGTCTTGTTTTCAATGACTATTCCACTGGAAGCATAATGCTTAAGCTTTTCGGCACTTGTGAATGTAATCTCTATGTGCGTCAATGTACCTTTGGTAAAATGCTGCTTCGCCGCACTAACGTCATATTTAACTTGTTCAAACATCGAAGTCATTATCTCATTAAATGAGTTTTGTAGACCTTGAATATCGATGATTAATGCATTTGAGTTGTTAGTCCTAATATTTTTTCTCGAAGAAAAGGTGGAGTAAGTCAATCGTCCCCTTTTCAATTTTGGAAACAAAGAGGTCCAAGGCCCGAGCTTCGTTCGGTTTTCCTCTGAACCCTCTGTTTTTTTTGTAGCCTCTATTTCGTTTGTCTTGGGTTTCTCACTACTGTTGTTACAAGCATCTTCGGCTTCTTCTATGTTATTAGATGGAGCTCCCAAGGCGTTGGTAGCCCCGTCTTCTGTTGTTGCTGTTGACTCCTGTGTTTTATTCAGTCCGTNTCTCACTACTGTTGTTACGAGCGTCCTCGACTTCTTCCATGTTATTAGATGAAGCTCCCAAGGCGTTGGTAGCCCTGTCTTCTGTTGTTGCTGTTGACTACTGTGTTTTATTCAGTCCGTCAGTGACCACGAAGGAATCCTTATTTAGGTTAATGTAGCTACTTGTTACATCTTTCAGGGCTTCTAGCTCTTGGACTACTTTTTCATCTCAACTTAGTTCATTCTCGTGTGCTTTACTGCTTTCGACGTGTTCCGTTTGTTTTGTTGCAAGTTTGTTTGTGTTTATATTTTCTTTGTTTGACATGACAAGCATGTTTGGCTGGTTTGGTTTTTTTCTTTTTGTCATTTTTTCGGCTTCTTCCATATTATTTAACTCTCCGTATCCTCGTTTCTTGTCTCCTTGGGGACAAGCCTCTGTTTTCTTATTTTTTGTGGTCTGTTCGCTTGTATCGTAAGCCTGTATTTTGATAAAATAAAATACCCGTCTCCTTCACTTTTGTGGTCAGGAGAGAGTGTATGTCGATCCTTTTTATAAATTATTTTTTTAAAAATAAAATATTTTTTCTTTAATTCTAAAGCTTATTATTTTTAGAACTAAAAAAAAACAAAAAATACTTTTAAAACAAAATATACTTTATCAAATTCTTACAACTTTATATTCAATTCTAAACAAAAAAAATTATAAAAATTCATTTATTTATAATCTTGAAAATTCATTTTCAACAATTATATAATTTTTTATTTTTATTATTTTCTTTGAATTAAAATTTGATTTTGAACTTTGATTTTTGGATTTAATGACTTGGATCAATGGATATTTTATTTTTAAATTTTCTTTAATTTTTTATTATTATTTTTATTTTTTATTTTCTTTTTTATTTAGAGAACATGAGTCCTATTTACAATTTCGCCATTCATATTTGAATAACATTGAATATAAAAGAATATATTTTATTTAAATTTTATTTTTTATTATATTTTAAATGTTTAAGGATTTAAATTATTTTTTTTCCATGGAAAATCTTTCTGCTAATTTCCATTTTATTATGTTTTTACCTATACCTATCTTTTAGTAGCTTAAATAAGAAAAATATACAGTCATACTGTACACGAACGTTTTCCAACTATTATCATTCCTTATAATCTAGTTACACACTCCTACTTAGTCTACAAAACTTTGCTAAATTTTTTAGCTTGCACTAGTAGCTTTGTTTTCGGCAAAGAAACTAGTTAGTCAGACAATTTTACTCAAATTTCGCTTCACAAGTATATTTTATTATACAACTACACAACTATACTATACTCTATCATTAGAGTTACAACCATACACATAAGAAGCATCCATAAATAATGTTATACAAGAGGGGTTGAATGCACGATAACGTTTTTCTCAATAAGTAGATAGGGGTCAAAAAAATATAACATAATTTTTTTAGAAAAAATAGGAGTCGAATGGTACCAATTTCATTTAATTTGGATTGCTGGATCAAATTTTATTGGCCAAATACTATTGGTTATTATGTTTCTTATAAAATTACTATAAAATCAATAGTTTTCATGAATAACTATTGATCCAGTGATCCAAATGAAATGATTTGGTATCATTGGATTCGTCTCACTGAGACGAATCGAATGGTACCTAAATCATTCAAATCAGATTATTGTGTTACAATATATTCAAGTTTTTGTAAAATTTTATATATAAATATACAGATTTTGAAAAATTTTTTTATATAATAGAGAGAGGGTCAAGCGCTACTATGAGGGGTACATAAAGTTATTTTGGATGCCCCCTAATAACACTTACACTCAACACAACCCAAATACCGGACATTCTTATACCAGTCTTACACCTCTACAAATATTACAAAAATTTACTTAAAAGTGGGCATTCTAGCTCACCCCCATTAAACCAACAATTACATCATTATTTACAAAATTAAAACAATCTACAATATCGACACAACAACAACAATATATGTTACCTAATCGACCTTCACAACAAACCAACAAAACAATTTACAATATAAACACAACAAACAATACACGTTACCAAATCAGCCCTTATACAACAAAACCACGTAACTAATCTGACCATCCAATATTTACCCCAATTATACACCAGAACTTCCATACATTCTATTACTATTCTACATTTCTGTTTAACTTACCTATGATTATTAAACTACCCAACCTACACACCCCTTTCTAACTTATCTACGAATACTAAAACATTCCAATTTAAATATTCTTCTTCTCTGTGTTTTCTTTCTATAAAATTATATAAAAAAGCTCTTTGTAAATAGACATAAAAACTTTCACAGCATAAGCTTGGTTTTTGATTTGTTTTAGCTAAGGGCAGGCAATAGGCCTGTCATAATAACATTTACTTATTTTTATAGTCTAAGCTGCAGCAATTGCTGCTCTTAGCTAAGTCTGGATCGTAGGTACAGTAGCCTAAGTTTTAGTTTAGCAAAATTTAATATACAATACATACTTTGTTAAGTATTAAACTATATTAATAATAATAAATAACCTGAGACAAGATTTCGCTTATAAAAAAAAAAAATATTTTTTTTCTATTTTTTTGAATTAAAAATGAATTTTTTTATTTTTTTTCTATTTTCCCAACTATATATGAATTGAGCCTAGAAATGCTTGTAATTTTTGAATTATTTTTTCCTTTTTATATTCCAATTTTTTTTTGTAAATTGAGGCTAGAAATGTTTGTGATTTTTGAATTATTTTTTAATTCCCTTTTATATTTCAATTTATGAATTGAAGCTAGAAATATTTGTGAATTTTGGATTACTTTTTTTTAAAATTTTCTTTTGTATTCCAATTTTTTGTGAATTGAAACTTAAAAAGCTTTGTAATTAATATTAAGATATAGATTGTTTGTTTTATTTAGGGTTGCTGGTGCACGTATAAATTTAATAGTTCACTATTGGTGCACTATTAAATTTTTTGGTGCATAAATGCACCTAGTGGTGCACTATATTTAAAATATTAATTTTACAAATCTAATAACAATAACTAGAATTAATTTGTCTGTAAAATTAGCTATTTGTCTGGAGCATAGTGGAGGACGATCTATGGTGTAGTGATAGACCAGATTTTGTGTGTGATTTTGGCCGCATCTATTTTTAGATCAGATGATCATCAATTTATCTTTATCAGTTCTGTTTTTAGCTAATAGGCAAAAAATAAATTCCTAGCTCCGGACATTAACAGTGTCTGTTTTTCTAGTAATAAAATAACTCCTATAATTAGTGATGTGAGTTGGTAGCTACTGGTAGATATCTACTACTGGTATCTACCGGTAGATAACAGTAAATACTAGTAGATTTTTAATATGCATAGTAGATACTATTAGTTAAATTTGAAACAAATAGAATTTATCTATTTACTATATACTAATATTATAAACAAATGTAGTACATATACTTGGGTTAATACATCTGAATACTGTATGTGTCTGAAAAAAAAGTACCTTTTTTGAGCAAAAGTTAAACAAAAAATCAGATGTAGTTTAGAAAAAGGTTTTTTAGCAATCGCAAGTAGTCGCTACATAATAAAGTCCAAATTTTACTATATAAATCGATCATAAGCACTTAAGTAAATATATTTAGGAGACTAAAATGGGAGTTGTCTAAAGCCGTTTCCATCACATGACATAGAGCCAATAGGATTGTTTATTTTGATTGATACGGATTAGCCCAAAGAGACAAAAACAGCGAAAAAAAAAGCGAAAGTCGCAAAAATACAAGAAACAACAGTTTAAACCCATTTTGGTGCATTAATAAAAAATGTTGAGAGGACAATTTTACTATAAGACATGCCCTAACCCTAACCCCAAATTAACCCTTACCCTAACTTTAATTAAAAAATCAAAAACACGTGACTGGACATGGCTTTAGACGTCCCTCTAAAATGCATATTTTCTGAAATTTTCATACAAATCAAAAAACTTTTTATTATTTAGCTTTTAATTTTTACGTTCATAAAATAAATTTTAATTTTTTCGTTAAGAGTAAAAATTAAAAGTCAAATAATAAAATGTTTTTCAATTTCGCTAAAAATTATAGCATGTGTATTTTGACTTTCCGAATAAGTTTACTTAAGCAATAATAAAGTTGTATAGTAAAATTTGGACTTTATTATATGGGGCCCCACAGCAAAAGGTGGTGGGTGATAGACTAAAAAATTTTTTTCTGTAGTTTTTTAATATTGTGTTCTAAATAGTCTAAATTTTGCAAAAATAAAGTTTTTACAAAAAAAATTTTTTTTGAATATCACCACCTTTTGCTGTGGGGCCCCCCATATAGCAACTATTGTCGATCAAGGTAGTATAAAATCATTTTTGTCTGATTGACCAATCAGAATTTGACTAGTAATCTACTGGTAGTGGTAGCTATATATATATATAGTTTAAATAGCCAATGATATTGAAGTGTTCGTCAAATATATTTTTTTAAAAGATTTTATTTTTCCGTCGAACGTAAAAATCAAAAGTCAATTAATAAAAAGTTCTCCAATACTTATGAAAATTTTGTGGTAAGCGTATTTTGATCTGCTGAATAAGGTTAATTAATCAATTTTTTTCGATTTACTTAGTAAAATTTAGACTTTACTATGTAGTAAAATTTGTCGATTGTGGGGAGAATATATTTTTTTAAAAAACTTTAATATTTCTGTCAAACGTAAAAATTAAAAGTTAATTAATAAAAAATTCTCCAATACTTATGAAAATTTTGTAATAAGTGTACTATGATCTGCTGAATAAGGTTACTTAATCGAGTTTTTTCGATTTGCTTAGTAAAATTTAGACTTTACTATGTAGCAACGTTTGTCAATTGTGGGGCGAATATATTTTTTTAAAAAATTTTAATTTTTTCATCGAACGTAAAAATCAAAAGTCAATTAATAAAAAATTCTCTAATACTTATAAAAATTTTGTGATAAGTGTATTTTGATCTGCTGAATAAGGTTACTTAATGAGATTTTTTCGATTTGCTTAGTAAAATTTAGACTTTACTATGTAGTGACTTTTGTCGATTATGGGGTAACTTATTTTCAGGTCAAAGACGTTTTTGAATTTTTTTAAATATTATAAAATTTGATTGGTCAATAGTCCTATCACTAGGAGAGGGGGTCAGGACCTATGTAACTAATCACATAATTTACTGCATTTCCCTTAGCTATTATAGATTTTCAAAGCAGTACTATATATAAAAGTCTAAATTTTACTAAGAAAAGTGCAATAAATCATCTAATTAGAGTTTACATAGTGTTATATTATTATAATTTTTAAATATTAGTATTAGGAAAATATCATACAAATATTAGAAATAGTATAATTTTTATTGAGCCAATCAAATCTGTAGTATTAGCTTTATTAGTAGAATTTTCACCATTTTTATTTTGGACCAATAGTTAATGAATAACAAAAGTTCCTTTGTTGGTTCCTTTTGTGGTTCCTTTAGAGGTTCCTTTAGTAGTTCCTTTAATGGTTCCTTTAAGGGTTCCTTTAATGGTCTTTTAATGGTTCCTTTGATGGTTCCTTTGATGGTTCCTTTAATGGTTCTTTTAGTGATTCCTTTACTATTATTAGATTCATAAATGGTTCCTTTTTCTATGTACTAAAAAAATATAAAAACTCTGTTTTTTCTTCCAAGGCAGAGCAAGTTCCTGTTCTTTACTTTTCTCCCTTCTAAAAATATTTGTATTTTAAAATATTATACTTAATAAATTAATATTATTCTTTAACTATGAATCTGTTGTCCTTATATTCTATTCTTTTATTTTCCTGTTTATATCTTCTTTATCTTCACATTTTTTACCCTCTTACATGTTAAGTCAAATGATATAGTATCTTGTGCAAAAGTTACTATATTACAATAGATCTGATCCTCTAGTAATAAGACTATTGACTAATCAAAATTTATTTTTTATAATATTTAAAAAAACGTAAAAAAAATGCCTTTAATTCCATGATTAACAACAGTTGCTACATAGTAAAATGCAAATTTTACTATGTGAATTGATTATAGTCACTTAAGTAAACTTATTTAAAAAATTAAAATACAGTATATTTATTTGAACTTTTTATTGATTTTTATATTTAACGAAAAAATTAAAATTTTATAAAAAATATATTTGATAGAATTTTACTAACTATAACCGGCAGTGATCATTACCGGTATGTAATTAACCAATAAATTTGCAGGATCAGGTGTAACGTGCAAATCAGTTTGTGTAACAAAAATAAAGTTTTTTTTTTAAAAAAATGCTAATATCTCAAGAATTCGTCTATGAAACTACCTTTGATATTCTAACAAAAAAAATTCCTTGCTAAATTTTGCATATATCAAACATTCTGCTAAAATCTCAGGCCTCACCCTAACCCTAAAGTAAATGAAATTAACTTTTTTTTTGTTTTATCGTTATTGGTTAATTACATACCGGTGATGATTACTGCAGATTATACGTAGTTAAATTCTATTTGATAAATATAAAAATTAAAAGTTAAATAATAAAACTTTCTTTAATTTTAAGAGAATATAAATTTTAAAATATGCGTATTTTGATGTTCTAAACAAGTTTACTTAATTGATAATTATTAATTTATATAGTAAAATTTAGACTTTACTATATAGCAACTATCTGCAATTAACCAAAAATCGATTTTATTTGAAAATAATTTATTTCACAAAAATATTAATCTGAAATTTTAATATAATAGATTAATATTATATCTATCCATAGTAAAAATTTTAGCTCATTTGAATAAATAGTTATTGAGGAATCAAATCCAAATATTATAATTTTTATTATAATAAATACTTCAATATTATTGGCTATTTTACTATCTATATATATTAGGATATAATACAGTAACATTATATGATTTACTGTACTACTTTATTAAAAGATTAAGTAAAGCTATTAAAAATATCAAAATACATCTATAGTAAAAATTTGGTATTATTAGAACAACTTTATATTAGTATACTTTTTAATTTTTGAAAAATTTAATAATTCAAAAATAAGCTACCGGTACTAGGACTCCAGACTAGAGATGGGCAATACATATACATAGTATACAAAACTTACAATTAATTCACTAGCATTAAGAAAATAAATTATAATTTTGGCCAAAACATGCATGCATGTATGCAAAAAATGCATGCGCATGTGCATGCTAAAATAAAAATTTTGTATTTTGCCTATTTTTACTCCAAACATTTCTCATATAGATTATAACTGCATTTTGGCCAATTTTGATCTAATTTGCTAAAGAGAATTTCTATTTGTACACTATGTGTACATACACACATCATGTGAAATTATATTTACTAATAAAATTACATAATATTTATAGGCGCCTTAATCACGTGATCAACTTGATCAGTTACAGATATCGATATAAGTTATTATCATTATGATTTATAGCGATTAATAAACGATTAATTTATTATACTTGCATAGCAATATACAACAATTATGTCATATTACAAGTCACATCACTACCTGATCACGATTATCTAATAAAACTACCCTAGCCCTACCCTATCTACCCTAACCTAACTAACAGCAACAACGATAAATCCAAGACATCCTAATACTAACTAACAGCAATAGCGACAAATACAAGACACCCTAACTCTAACTAATATAAATAATGACAATTTCAACGAAGAAATATTTTTATTACTCCAATAAATGATGGGACCAACGACGAAATCGGTTTATTTTACCATTCTAATAACGACGACACCAACGAAGTGGAGAAAGAAACAGCATTAGAAAGTGAAAAATGAAATGTTACTTGAACGATTTTACCACCAGGAAAACAAAAACAACAAGCACAGTTAATATATCCACCTATTCTAAACGAAGTGTACAAATAAAAAGAAAAATTGGGCATTAGAAAAGTGGACAAACGAAACTACCTGAAAATTACTTGAACGTGTTTCACAACCAGAAAAACAAGAACAAGTAATCTACCCACCCGAAGCGGAAGCCTAGCCATAGACAAAGCAAAAAACGAAACTAACTGGAATGAAGAAATGTGCGTTAAAAAAGTGGACAAACAAAAATCACTAAAAAAGAAACAGACACGTTATTTGAACGTGTTTCACAACCAGGCAAAAAACCAACAAGCAAGTACAATATACACACTCGAAACCAAAAGCATAACTCTTGACAAAACAGAAAACGAACTCTGGAATGAAGAAATGGCATTAGAATCAGAAAAAAAAATAGACACGTTACTTGAATGTGTTTTCAGTCAGGCAAACAAAACAAAAAGTAAGTACAACAGCAAAGTAAATAGACCCACCAGACGAAGTAGACAAACGAAAAAACCACCTGGAAAGAAGAAATAAGCGTTGCAAAACGCATTTCACAGCCAGGAAATAAAAACTGCAAACACAATAAAATAGTGCATACCCGAACTGAAAATAAATCAAAGCAAGTGGCAACCACCAAACCCTCTACTTGCTTGAAAAGAAAAAAAAAGAGGTTATCGTTATAAAAAAAAAATCAGCGATTATTACTGATTATATACAATAAATAAATATTTACTATTTACATTGTGTAACTATGTGTGCGTACGCATAGTGTAAATTAATAAATTTTCTTTGCTAAAAATGACAAAACCATATTTACTTAAATAACTTATAATCCAGCAATTAGAATTGAATGAACTTTTTTTGTTAGATGCACCTCACTAAGAACTTAATTTAAAAAAAAGTTCATTCAAATTTGACTATTAAATGCCAAAATAATTGCCAAAAACTGTTTTTTTGCTTTTCAAATTTCAGAGTTTTTGCTAAAATATATAATGTATAATCTCTGTACTAAATGTCCAGGGTCCTAAGCTACCCATATTTTTTATATAATTTTTAAAAATTGCTTATACAGTCAAACCTCCATAAATGCAACTCATAGGGACAAGCCTACAATATGCATTTAGAAAAGTTTGCATTTAGAGAGATCCAATTAAATTGCAGCTTTAAAAATTAGATTATCAAGTTTGTATAACTTCTACCAAAAACTGTATAACCTATTTTAAATACTAAAATTTGATAGGCTACATGCATTTAGGGAGGTTAGTATGATATAAAATGTTATTTAAAAGAATGTTAATTACAGAATATAGAACGTCTAATGGAAAAGAAAACTGTGCATTTAGAGAGGTATTGCATTTATGGAGGTTGCATTTATAGAAATCTGACTGTATTCAAGAATACAATTGCCTCTTTTTAATCTGAACCTCTCTAATTCAAATACTATTAAACTCTCTCTAAACTAAACAAAAATTTTAAAACATTTGTGAATTTTATTATTCCTTAGATTGTAATACAACCAAATTTGCTTGTATTTTTGTAACTTTTTTAAAATACCAAAATAATTAAATAAAACTTTGTACAATTATATTTGAAAATAAGAATTACTTTTTTGCAAATTTTTTTTTAACCCTTTAGCTCTACTGGTTGTTAGGACATGTGTAGCACACTTTATTCATATAATAAATTACTACAAAAAGTATCAAACTACAAATACCTATCTAAATTATCCTTCTTTTCTAATGCAAGCAAATTTTATTTTTTGCTTGCTTGAACCCTTCTCAAGTCCTATTTGTAGGACTTTAATTTCATTTGCTAGCCTGTAATTCACATGGCGAATTGCTATATTCTCTGTTAAAGATTTGTTATCATAAATGACCGTAGTGTGTAGCCAGATTACCGCTTCTTTATTGTAAGAATTGTAAATGTTATTAGCCAAAAAGATATCTTCTAGCTTATTCCCTTTCTTCCAGGTTTAACCTTTTGTAGGCTGTTTCTCATATCCTCTTACTTACTTTATATGTGAGGCAAAAATGTTCTCAACTCTGTATTATGTTTTTGTACTATGGGCTGTCCTCTTTTTATTTTCACATATGTGTTTAATTCGATATCCAAGTATATAGTATAGCCTTTATATAATATCTGTTTTTGTGTTTGTGATCCTATTCATACACAGCAAGTGGGAGCATGGGTTCTCTTCTCCTTAATATTCCTAATGCTCTGCTTCACGTTGTTTCTTAAGGTCTCAATAACTTATTTGGTTATGATTAGCTTACTTACCTATTGATCTATCTTGATCTTTGATTCCTCCTATGGCCAATTGGATCTTGCCAAAATTTTTCCTTTAATTCTTTCTCACACTTTGATATAGAGTTTCTATTTGTTCAGCTAGGTACTTAGTTTTACCAGGTTAAAATTCAAGACCAGAAGGGGAGAGGTATCCCTTTTGTCTTTTAAAGCCCTTTGCAATTATTTCTCTTAATGCCAAGGCCCATGTACAGTCTCTTGTAATTAAGCTTTTTCAGACTGTAATAAGTTTAGTGTTCAAGAGGTTCCTTAGTATTAGGGCTCTTAGTCCGAAATTTTCATATGCTTTTTAAAATATAGAATATTTTGGTAATATTCTAGAGTTGTGCTTGATTCAAAATGAGAGCTAATCATTTATTTCTGCCAATTGTTTCTGACTAGAAGAGCATATATATACTGAGTACTAGATCTATAACAAGATTAGAGAGTTTATTACCAGAATTTTCCCTTAAAGGTGAGATTCCTTCTTCCAAATTTTTCTATTAGTTTTTTGATTTCTACTAGCTTTTTAGCTCAGAAGCCTTTCATAAAGAATCCATCTTTTTTGATCTTGTGTTCCAAAATCAGTAAAGAGTCATTCTTTCCATATTTGATCAGATCCTCTCTGAGTTTAATATGCTTAGCTATTAGAGTCAGCAGGACCAACTTTCTATTTATTTTTGTATTTGAAGCAGCTTTATAAGTTTGTAAGAGCTTGGTCAGCTTGTTCTAATTAGCACTAGAGCTCAGTCCAGTAGAAAGTTTCTGTATAGGCTGCCAGTTTGAAGTATGTTTTTTTAAGAGATAATAAGCCTCTGATTTGTTTCTTAATTTGAATAAGTAAAGATTCGAAAGCAATTATATAGAGTAGTGATAACAGGGGATCACTCTGGCATACCTCTCTGTCAACTTTGAAGGTTTTGAAAGCTCATTACTTCCTATAATATGGCCTTTTGGTTTGAAAAGAGATTATTTACCACATTAATAAATTTCTATTAAAGTACACTCTCTCAAAAACCTCTCCCAAATACTTGTAGTTGACTCTATCAAAGGCTTTCGCCTAGTCGATTAACAGTAGCTAATGCTCGTCCGATGACTCTCTGCTAACTCTCATTGTGGTAATAATGTCTAATACTGAATCTGTGATCAGTTTGCCTACTATAAAACCAAGTTGATGATTGGCAATAATTATATTACAAATCTTATTCAACCTTCCTACTATAATCTTTATAAAGATCTTGGCATTGCTATTGACCAAGGATATTGACCTCCAGGTTTTCTTTTTTTTTGAAAATCAAAATCAAAAGGTTTTTATGCCATGATAAAGGCATCTTGCTCTTTCATAAAATCTTGTTGAAGACAACCTCTAGTATTGGTGCTACTTTTTCATGAGTGTTTTGTAAAATTCATATGTTAGTCTGTTCATTTTTGAAGATTTATTTCCCGGAAGCTTCTTTAATGCCTAAAGTATTTCCTTCTTACTGATTTTGCATATAAGAGAGTCATTTCACTTCTCACTATTGAGAAAAGTTTTTTGTGATCTTATCTAATGTCATATTGTTTATCTCTTCAAATTCATATAGTTTCTTATAAAAATTTCTAATGTACTGCAGAGTGTCGCTTTCATTACTTGCATCTACTAAAGGTTTAATCTTATTTTGATAGGCTAAAGATTTTCTAGTTTTGTACTTGGTATAAAAGTATTTAGTGGAGTGCTCAGCATAGTGGAAGTTCATTTTGATTGGTTATTAAGGATAAATTTGATTGGTGAAGATCTTTTTTTTTATATTGTCAATTGTAATTTTTTTTTTTTTTTTTTTTTTATAAACCAGGATGGGTTATTTACCCCCTGGGCGCAAGTGGCGCACTTTTTATTGACGTGAAATATGTAAGATTAACCTATGTACATGTAATGTGATTTTATGCTATGTTATCTATACACTAAACTTTAACACTTTATGCTTCTAAACCTTTTTGCTCTTCTCTTAGAGCTTTTCCCCAGACGGCATTGTAGGTAGGAGACTTCCTTTCTTATCCGTGAAATTGCCCTCGCAATGGCCACTTCATTCGATAGTGATTCCTTTCCCCACTTATAGGAGGTGTATATACACCAAAGTTCATATATAACGGTTGTATTCATCCATATTATGGCCTCAATATCTCCTCTTACTGCATTGATCGTAGGTGTGAAGACTTCTTCAACTTTCGAGGGTGGCTGGATCCCTTCTAGCTGAATGAGCTTATAGGCTGCGAGCCATATTTCCTTGCCTATTCCGCATTCTACCGCAAAATGCTCAATGTTTTGTCTTCTCCCCGGACACCATGGGCAGTCTCCAGTTTCTTGATCATTTATATGTCTGATTCTGTATCCGAGAGGTAGAGATTTGTGGTATAACCTCCACATTATGTCTTTTTTCTTGTTAAGCATCTCCTTTTGGTGAAGCCAAATCGCTTTTCCCTTGGACGATTCTACCTCAGTGTTGTTAGTTGTAAGCGCATCTCTCAAAAGGCTTACTACCCTTTTAACTGTAATTTGTGCCCCTGTCCATAGTCCTATTTGAATCATTGAGTCTTCCCATGGCCAGCTTGAGCTTGCCAGGACTGTGCCGGTCGCCTTTCGCCAAGCTTTTAGATAGGGTTTCCACTCGTCTGGCCATGATTTCAATTTTATGGGATTCTCTTTTATTGCTGTGACCACTTCAATGTTCCTTTTAGTTCTTAATAATCGGGTTATAGTATCTCTCTGAAATAAAGCCCACAAGGTGTTACCAGTCATGAGTCTTTTCCAGACAGTCACTAGCCGTGCATCTAGCAGATTGTTTATTATAGGGGCTTGAAGCCCGAAATCATTGTAAGCCTTTTGAAAGGTGGAGTACTTTGGTAGCAACTTAGATTTTCGCTTAACCCAATAGGCGATGTTGTCGTTAATTTCTAGGATCTGTTTTCTATTAGGTGGACATATATATGAGGCATACCAGATTCGAGATAGAATCAATGAGTTTGCCACGAGGATTTTCCCTCTCAGAGAGAGGTTTCTGCCGCTGTACTGTTCTATTAATTTCTTAATCTTGGTTATATGTCTTGGCCAGAAGTTTTTGGGAGCGAGGCCATTCCCAGATACCTCATATCCCAAGATTTGTACGGTCTCTTCCTCTGTAATTTTGTTAAAGTCCTTTTCATTCTCTAACTCGACTCTTTCCGATGTCTGTGTCAGGGGTAGCAGCTTTGTTTTCCTTTTATTTATTTTAGCGTTGGAGGCGCTTTCGTACGTTTTTATAATTTTTTGAAGTTCCTCCCAGTCTGATCTTAACCCAATTCCTACTGAGAGATCATCAGCATATGCTGCTGCCTTGAAGAAGAAATTACCGAGGGGTATGCCTCTAATATTTTTTTCAATCCGTCTCAATAGGGGTTCAAATGCGATAATATATAACAGTGGTGAGAGAGGGTCTCCCTGACGCACCCCTCTTTCTACTCTAAACGGTTCTGAGATGCCATCTTTGCCGAGAATATGAGCTTCTTGGTTAGTGAAGAGATTGTTTATTATCCTAATGAAGCCATTCCCGAACTTCATTTGCCTTAATACCGCCTCCAGGTAGGTGTGGTTGACTCTATCGAAGGCTTTTGCCTGATCGATTAGGACTAGCCAGCCTAGATCCGTGGCATTCTTTTTATTCCTGAGGGTTGTAAGAATATCTAAAACTGCGTCGGTGATTTGTCTTCCTTTAATAAAGCCTTGTTGGCCTTTAGTTATGAGTTTTCCACAAATGCCGTTAAGCCTGTCTGCCAATATTTTCATAAATATCTTGGCGTCGCTGTTGACCAATGATATCGGTCTCCAGCTACCGAGCTCTTCCAGATTTTCCTCTTTTTTTGGTATTAAAACCAGAATGTTCTTATGCCATGACATCGGCATTACCCCTGTTTTTATAACCCTGTTGAACACAGTTTTTAGGACTGGGGTGACCCTGTCTATTAGCAGTCTATAGAATTCATGTGTCAGGCCATCCGTGCCTGGAGATTTATTGTATGCCAGTGACCGGATTGTACCCTCAATTTCTTCTTCACTGATCTCTTTTTCTAGGCTTGTGTTCTCCTCCTGTTGAACATGAGGCAGGTCCTTGGTAATGTCTGAAATTGCATTATTATCAGGGGTCTCTGCTTTATATAAGGTTTCATAGAAAGTTTTTATATAATGTAGCGGGTCCTGTCCTGCACCTGGATCCCCTGGGATCTTAATCCTTTCTTGACAACTTGTCATTGTTCTAGATTTAAATCTGGCATAGAAGTATTTAGTTGAGCGTTCACCTTTTTCTATCCAGCGGGTTTTTGATTTTCTACGCCATGTTTCAGAGAGCTGACTTAATTCATCCTTTAGTGCCATCTGTGTTTCTTCTATCTTTTGAGTCATGAAGCTATTAACATCCTGTCTAGCCGCACATTTTTTGAGTCTCAAAAGTTTCTTGTTCAATTGAGCAATTTTCCCTTCTGTGGCTTTCGGTTTCTTGAATGCTCTTATTATGGATTGAATCCTTAACTTACACAAATCCCAGTCAATTGGGGCTTCTTTATCAGTTAGTTCTTCTATTACCTCCTTTGCCAATTTGTCATTACGTAAACATCGCTCGTCGAATCTCCAAAGGGCATTGGATTCGTGTGGTTTGGCTGAGCGGAGTGTGCATTCTAAAAGCATATGGTCAGAGTTTCCATGTCGTAGTGACACTTGCTTGATCAAATGGCTATATTCCGCTTCTATGAAGATGTAATCTATGCATGTGGCCATGCTTCTTCCCATCCGTGTATTTTGGAAGTAAGTGAGGAAGGGAGATTCTCCTGCTACCTCCGAGGCGTCTATGAAGTCCTTAGTCAGCTCCAATAATTGTTTACGAGATGGGTCTTGTTGATATGCTGATTGACTTATTCGATTGGACTCCGGGTTTAAGTTGGTATTAAAATCTCCTGTTATTATATTAATGGATCCTCTTTTTATTGAAGGCTCCCACTTTTCAAAGAATTTTGTTCTATCCGGTAAGTTAGGGGGAGCATAGATATTGGTAATGTGAAATTCTTGGCCCTTATGTCTGAACTCTGCTTCTATTACTCTCCCATCCATGGATGTTACTATATTAGTAAATTCAATGTCTTTTTTTCCTGCGAGGATAGCACTTTTATTTGTCCATATTGAGGGAAACCCCCATTGAAATTTAATTTGTTCAATTGCTTTTTCGCTGTTCATGTTGGTTTCCTGTAGCGTGATTATGTCTAACTTGTATGATTTTAGTAATGTAATAGTGTTTGCTTGTTTGCCTCTGTTATTTAGACCTTTCACGTTTAGCGTTGCTATTTTCAAATTTATATTGTGAGGCATATTACGTGATAGGTTTTGGTGGCCCAGCTAGTGCTTGGGATTGGTTCCTTCCCCTTTAGTGGTGTAAGGGGCAGGCCTCGATTTTTCCTTTTTATCTATCATACTGTTGGTTGATTTCCTTTTTTTGTTACTGGCACGTTTCACTAGTGTGAAAGAATCGTTCTCTTCTGTCCCCTTTTCTGGGGAAGTACTGTCTGGTGATGTGTTTGGAAATGTTGTCTCTGTTACAGCCATAGAGTCTGCTGCAGGTTTTTCATCATTGTAGGCAGCTGACAATTCATCTACTGAGCCTTTGATTGGAATTTGAGGTGTGACAGGTGCACCTGCATTATTTATCCTTTCTTCGGACTTAACACTGGATCCATCTATTTGCATATCATTGCCAGTTTCTGCGACCTCAGTTGGTTCTGATTGGACTTCAGTGGGTTCTGAGTCTGTCATGTGATCATCTATAGGTGTGGGGTCTTCCTGCCCTTTGTTTTTTATAGATGTGTCGAGAGATTGTATGTTCCATTCTCTACGAGCCCTTTCTCTAGCTTCGATTGAAGACTTAAGTTGCTGACAGTCTTTTTTGATGTGACCTTCCTCTTCACAGAAGTAACATACTTTAGGTGCTGATCTCCATTCCGTAGTAACCTTGTTGTCCCATATATGTGTGAATCTGGGGATTCTTCCTTCTAAGGACGAGTCGTCAGTTGTATCAAAGACCACGACCCATTGGTCGGAGAGGTATGGTGTGCCCTCAATCAATAGCGGTCTAATTGAAGACACATTTCCTATATCTGTAAATGCCTCTAGCAGTGCTTCTGAAATTTCATTCTTGTCTCCTAGTGGGATATTTCTACATTTAATTGAGAAATATGATCTTCTAGCGTCTGTAGGAATATAACCAAAATACGTTCTCCCCTTGATCATTAATCCTTTTGCGGCATATTTTTGTAGTGTAGCTTTATCCTTGAATATGATTTCTATGTGTGATCTTTGGCCTCTATTGAGATGTTGTTTGGCGGCGTTAATATCGTAGCCTGCTGTTTTGAATAAATCTTCCATAATTTCATTAAATGGGCATTGTAGACTGCTGGTTGCTATGATCAATGCGTTGTCATTTTTGGTTTTGAGTATGTTTCTAGGGGAAAAGGAGGAGAAAGTAGTTTTCCCTCGTGATAGTTTGGGAAATAACGAGGACCATGATTTTTTTGATGTTGTATGATGTTCGCTTTCTCGTCTGTAATCTGTCTGAGTGTGTTCGTTTTCACTTTGCCTTGTGTCCTTTTCTATATTTTTGTGTTTAGAGGAGGCTGCAGTTACGTATCTTTCCATAAAGTCCGGGTCTTCAATAAAGTCTTCACTATCTAGAACCTTGTCTGCATTAATCTTGTTTGTAGTGTTGCTGCACTCTGCATCTATTACTTGTGTATTCTTTGCTTCAGGGTTGCTCTCTATATGTTCTGACTGTTCTATATTTGTTGTATTTGTGATGTCGCTAAGTGTAGTGATTTCTTTGTTGACCTGTTCGTCCCATCTGAGTAGTGGTTCCGCGGTTTTGTTTTCCTGTTCACGTGTCTGTTTTTCTCTGTTTTCTTTGTTTTCTTGGGCCGACAGAGTCGTCATCTTGTTTTTTTTGTTTTTCGTGTTTTGCGGGTTTTCTAAGAGTACAGGTTCTTCGAGCTTTCGTTTTTTAATTAACTGGGGCCAGGCCCCTCTACCTTTATTTTCTGTGTCCTTCTCCTTCTCTTGTTGTGAAGTTATTTCGTATTTTAAAATTTACCCCCTCTACCTACCGTGACCAGGAGAGAGTGTGTGTAGATCGTCTCAATTGTAATTTTTAAAGTACCTTTAATAAGTAAAGATGTTCACTATATATAAAATTTTTTTTCTGCAATACGTAACTACTACGATGACTTAATATATCGTTTTTTTACCTTTAAACTTACTGTTTTTTAACAACTAATGCAATAGGATGCAAAAGATTGAGAAACTAAATGTAAAAGTTTTGAAAGGTCAGAAGGTGTTTCGGCAACTTAAGCAATTAATAAGTGAAAGTTGTCTCAACTACGTAGTTCTACTTTGTTTTCTATAAGTAAAAAGTACTACGTATTCGAAACTAACATTTCAAACTCTATCTTTTTATTATAAATACTTTTTATAGTAGCAGTGTTTAGAATGTTTGTGTATGTTATTTTATTCAGCAGATTGTGTCACAAAACTTAGAGTATTTGTTGTAAAATAAATATTTTACTTAGGGGAGTAACAAAAATCAGGTGATTTTTTGGGGGGGAGGGAGGTAAAAAAAGTTGAAATTATATATAAGAACCTGACTATTTATATATTAAGGAAGAGGGAGGGGGGTAGGCCTCTGATAAAAAATAATCAGGTGATTAATGACACTGCCCTTATTGTGAAATAAAATAATATTGTATATATTGTGAAATATAAATAGTTATGAACCCTAATTAATGTATTGTAAGACTATAATACGCGCCTTTAGAAAATATTGAGAAAGTTTCGTAAGTAATAAAATTTCATCTGGGCATAGCCGATACTTTATCCGATGAATAATCTACATTTTTTCTGGGGTATTTTAACAACCAATCAAAATAAACTTCCACTATGCTGGAGTGCTCTTCTTTCTTAATCCACTTTGTTTTTGATCTTTAACACCAATTTTCTAACATTTTTTCAAGTTCTTTCAGTTGTATTCTAAGTATTTCTAGCTGCCTGCCAAAGTTCTCGTCTATTATGGTCCCTGCTATTGTTGCTACCAGTTTTGCTATCCTTTTATGCAAGTTCTTTATCTTTCTTCTGGTGGTTTTGGTTTTCTAAACGCTTTTATCATTAATTGAATATTTATTTATATAAGTCCCAGTCATGAGTAGAACTTACATTCTCCAGTTTCTTTATCACTTCTTTTAGGATCTTATTATTTTCTAAACAGCTTTTTTCAAATCTTTACAATGGGCTATGCCTATTTTTACTAGAAGATTGGAGCATGCATTTTAGAAGCAAATGGTCCGAGTACTCTATCTTGATGAAGACATAGTTAATACAGGTGGCCGTTGAGTAACCTTCCTGTGTATTTTGAAAATACATTAAAAAAGACTTTTCCTCTAAGCAGTCTGTTGCATTAATGAAAATATGTATGAGGTCCATTAACTGTTTTCTAGAAGAATCATGTTGAGGTGCTAATTGGCTAACTTAATTGTTTATAGAGTCTATGTTAATGTTCAGGTCTCTTGCTATTATATTTATTGCTTCTTGTTTTATCTCTAAGGCCTAGGATTTGAAGGAATCAGCTCTTTTTAGTACATTAAGAAATATATAAATGTTAGTGATATGATATTCCTGGCCTTTAAAGCTAAATTCTGTCTAAAGTATCCTTTCTCTATATATTATTTTTGTGTTGAAATTCTATATCCTTGTTACTAGCTAAAATTGCTATTTTACTTGACTATATAGAATTATAAATCTACTATTTTTGAAGGAAGTTTGCTATATTCTGATGGTTCATATTAGTTTCTTAAAGATATATAATATCTAGTTTGTATGATTTTAAAAGAGTAAACATATTTTTCTGCTTTCCTTTATTATTTATCTCTTTCACGTTTAGTGTTGCTAATTTTAGTTTAACGATCAGAAGCATTTTAACATAAAAGGTTTGTGTTCTCATATTAATAACAAAATTGGTTCTCAGCCCCTTTATGGTTAACATAGGAAGTAGGTTTTTTGTATTTTTTTTTGGTACTGCTTCCTTTTTTTCTTGAACTAAATTTCTTGTAGATTACTGTTGTGAACCCTTTTGTTTCTAGGTTCGAATTCTGCAAGACCTCTTCAGTGTGCTTGATTTGGTTAGTATTCAACTATTTCTGAATCCTTCTATAGGCCCTCAGTACCCTAGCTTTTTTGTAGCCCAAATCAAAAAGTTTATTACAGGTTGGGGTGAGAACCTCTTGTACTGTTTTCTTAACTGTGTCTTTGTTTACTATCAGATACAATTCTATATGAACTTCTTTTACTTCATCCTTTTTTGTTACTATTGAACTTGAATCTGTTTGGTCCGTTTGTTGTAGAACATTTGTGTATATGTCCTCTTGCTTAGAAGAGATAGCAGGCTTATCCTTTGCATGTTATCAGTTTTCTTAAATGGTAAATTATCACTAGGGTTCCAACATCCAATCCGGTTAACCGTCCAACCGGTCAACCGGATCGCAATTTTGACAAACCGGTTTAAATATGCCAACCGGATTAATATACACAAACGGGTCACCCGTTGAAAAATGGGTAATCCGATTTCTTTTATTATGTCGACCTGCAATGATATTTCTCATTACGGTGTGCTTGTCAAATTTAACTAATTTTTTGTTTTCAAATTTAAGTTTTGGAGACAAAATTATTTTTACAAATGCGCGGTAATATATAGGTATCATAATTGGGTATCCGAGTCACCTGATTAGCATTACCTGATTACAATTGGGTGACCCGTTTTTAATCGGATAATCAGTTTTAGTTTCGGATAACCGGTTCCAATCGGTTTTCACCCGACAGGTCACGATTGGAGATTTTCAATCCTGTTTGGAACCCTAGTTACCACTAATACGGTTGTAGAGCCTGTTCCTTGAAGCCAATATTGTTGACAATCCTTCTTAATATGTTCTTTTTTCTTGTAAAATAACAAACCTTGATTGTAGATTACCATTCCATGATAGCTTTGTTTATCCCAAACATGTATGAACCTGGGTATCCAATCCTTCAGATTCAGGTTCTTTGTTGTTTCAAAAATTATAATCTATTAATTGGTCATTTAGAGTATGCCATCTATTAGTAGGTATTTAATTAAAACTATTTTTTCTACCTCCTTAAAGGCTTCTAGGAGTGCCTCTGAGACCTTTTCTTTTTTCTCTAGGGGAACATTTCTGCATTTAATCGGAAAAAAGGTTTTTTTAGTATCGAGTGAAATATATTCAAAGTACAGTATGTTCTGTTCATTATTTCTATGCCCTTTGCTATGTATCGTTTTACTGTTTCTTTGTCCATAAAGTAAGCCCTTTTATATAGTATTGCTTAGCTGCACATATGTCGAATCCTGTAGTTATAAACAAGAATTCTATAATCTTAGGGTATAGACATTTATCAGATAATTTTCATCTCTTAAGAGAGTACCCCCACTTGATACTAAATTAGCCAATCAAATTCAAGCAAATAATATATAAAGACTGGACCTAGTTTGGTTCAAATTTGGTCTAAAGTCTGTAGACTAGTCCAAAGATAATATGTTTCTATGTATTTTTTGGTGCTAAACAAGTTTATTTAGTGCATAAAGTTAGAAATAATTAGTAAAATTTTGTGAATCATAAGATTTTATAGAATTTTATTAATAAAATTCTATAAAATCTTATAATTTACAAATTTTATTAATTAATTTTAACTTTATACAATAAGTAAACATGTTTAGCATTTAAAAATACATCAAATTAACA
The DNA here is from genome assembly GCA_003550325.1 of Gigaspora rosea. Classification (NCBI taxonomy): domain Eukaryota; kingdom Fungi; phylum Glomeromycota; class Glomeromycetes; order Diversisporales; family Gigasporaceae; genus Gigaspora; species Gigaspora rosea. The sequence continues at coordinate 57,186 of QKWP01000783.1, forward strand.
TAATTATTTTTAATTTACTTGAAATTTAGATATTAGATGCATAATTTTTGATTTTTGATCAAAAAAGTCAAATTTAAGCATCTTTTCTCCAAATTCAAGTAAAATAAAAGCAATCCTGCTGATTTAATGTATTTTTAGTTTCTGAATAAGTTTATTTAGTGTATTAAGTTAGAATTAATTAGTATAATTTTGTGAATTATGAGATTTTATAGAATTTTATTAATAAAATTCTATAAAATCTTATAATTCACAAATTTTTATTAATTATTTCTAACTTTATGCACTAAGTAAACATGTTCAGCATTTAAAAATACATTATATTGGTATAATTGTTTTTATATTACTTGAAATTTAGATATTAGATGTATAATTTTTGATTTTTGATTAAAAAAATCAAATTTAAGCTTCTTTTCTCTAAATTTCAAGTAAATAAAAACAATCCTGCCGATTTAATGTATTTTTTGGTGCTTATTTAGTGCATGAAGTTAGAATTAATTAGTAAAATTTTGTTAATCATAAGATTTTATAGAATTTTTTTAATAAAATTCTATAAAATCTTATAATTCACAAATTTTTATTAATTAATTCTAGCTTTATGCACTAAGTAAACATGTACAGCATTTAAGCATACATCAAATCAGCATAATTGTTTTTATTTTACTTGAAATTTAGATATTAGATGCATAATTTTTGATTTTTGATCAAAAAAGTCAAATTTAAGCATCTTTTCTCCAAATTCAAGTAAAATAAAAGCAATCCTGCTGATTTAATGTATTTTTAGTTTCTGAATAAGTTTATTTAGTGTATTAAGTTAGAATTAATTAGTATAATTTTGTGAATTATGAGATTTTATAGAATTTTATTAATAAAATTCTATAAAATCTTATAATTCACAAATTTTTATTAATTATTTCTAACTTTATGCACTAAGTAAACATGTTCAGCATTTAAAAATACATTATATTGGTATAATTGTTTTTATATTACTTGAAATTTAGATATTAGATGTATAATTTTTGATTTTTGATTAAAAAAATCAAATTTAAGCTTCTTTTCTCTAAATTTCAAGTAAATAAAAACAATCCTGCCGATTTAATGTATTTTTTGGTGCTTATTTAGTGCATGAAGTTAGAATTAATTAGTAAAATTTTGTTAATCATAAGATTTTATAGAATTTTTTTAATAAAATTCTATAAAATCTTATAATTCACAAATTTTTATTAATTAATTCTAGCTTTATGTACTAAGAAAACATGTTTAGCATTTAATCATACATCAAATCGGCATAATACTGGCATAATTGTTTTTATTTTACTTAAAATTTAGATATTAGATACATAATTTTTAATTTTTGATCAAAAATCAAATTTAAGCATCTTTCTAAAATTTCAAGTAAAATAAAAACAATTCTGCTAATTTAATGTATTTTTAGTTTTTGAATAAGTTTATTTAGTGCATGAAGTTAGAATTAATTAGTAAAATTTTGTGAATCATGAGATTTTATAGAATTTTATTAATAAAATTCTATAAAATCTTATAATTCACAATTTTTTATTAATTAATTCTAAATTTATGCACTAAGTCAACATGTTCAGCATTTAAAAATACATCAAAACGGCATAATTGTTTTTATTTTACTTGAAATTTAGAGAATAGATGCATAATTTTGGATTTTTGATCAAAAAAGCAAATTTAAGCATCTTTTCTCCAAATTTCAAGTAAAATAAAAACTACTTTGCCAATTTAAAGTATTTTTAGATGCTGAACAAGTTTACTTAATGCATTAAGTTAGAATTAATTAGTAAAATTTGGCGAATAATAAGATTTTATAGAATTTTATTAATAAAATTCTATAAAATCTTACGATTCACAAAATTTTACTAATTAATTCTAACTTAAAGGATTAAGTAAACTTGTTCAGCACCTAAAAATTCATTAAATCGGCAGAGTTGTTTTTAGTTTACTTAAAATTTAGAAAAAAGATGCTTAAATTTGACTTTTTTGATCAAAAATCAAAAATAATGCATCTAATATCTAAATTTCAAGTAAAATAAAAACAATTATACCGATTTGGTGTATTTTTAAATGCTAAACATGTTTACTTAGTGCATAAATTTAGAATTAATTAATAAAAATTTGTGAATTATAAGATTTTATAGAATTTTATTATAAAATCTTATAATTCACTAATGAATTCTAACTTCATGTACTAAATAAACTTTTTTAGCACCAAAAATTACATATAAATATATTCAAACTCAGACTAATCTACAGACTTTGGACCAGACCCAGACCAAACCATAATTAAGTCTGATTAAGCAATTTTTTAAGAATTACTAATTGGCTAAAATTTTAATATGTTGTAACCAAATATGATTTATATCTTCAGAAATTTTTTATCTAATTTGGATTAGCAATTGTAAAGACAATCATTACTAGAGATTAATATAAAATATTTTTAATTATTATTATTAAAAATTTTATATAGTTATTTTGGGCAATTTTGATTGGCTAATAATACTATATTATATAGCACCTGATAATCCCACAAACAATGTAAATTGCTTATATTTACAATTAAAGCATTCTTATTTTTGGATTTAATTACATTCTGAGGAAAGAAAAAGAAGTAAATCAACCTTCCTCTTTTTAGCTTAGTAAAGAGGAAAGACCACTTTTTCTCCTGTGTGATAGTTCTTTCTTTAGTTTTATTTTTATAATCTCTCTTATTTGAAGGTATGGATAGTCATTTTCTTTTTATATACTATATTTGAATTTTCATAAATATCAATGAATTCTTTCGCATCAAGGCTATTATTTTTCGATAATGTTTCTGTAGCGTTAGTCTCTGCGAACTTGCTTTCCTCTATTATTGTATCAACATCAGCTATCTTTTTTTCTTCCAGAAAGGGAAGCACTACATTAGTGATATCCTTTAACATTTCTATATCATCAGTTATCATGTTATTCCAGCTCAGTTTTATACTATTTACCTGGCTCTGTTTAGTGATATCTACATTCAGTAAAGAAGATAGCTTTGTTTTTTGATCCAGGTTACCGTGTTTTGTTTGTTTTGTTGGTAGCTCATTTGTATTTTTGTTTTTCTTGTTTGATATGTTTGATGTGTTTAGCTAGTTTGGCTCCTTTTTTTGATATGTTTACCACTTCCTCCATATCACTTAACTCTTCTATTCTACATTTCTTGTTTCTTTGGGAATGAGCCCCTGTTTCATTATTCTTTGTAGACTGTTCTGTTGTAATAGGTAGTGTTTTGACCCGAGAACAAAATCATCAATCGGTTACCCGAGCTGGTTTACCCGATTCTAATCGGGTTAACCAGAATTATTTCGGTTAACTTAGTTGACCCAAGTTATCCAGCAACCGGCCAAAATTTCTAATCGGTTAATTCGGTTAACCCGAATTATCAAGCAACCAGATAAGAATTTCTAATCGGTTAATTTAGTTAACCCAAGTTATCCGGCTTAGCTGGATCAACCTGAACATAATTTAAAAGTTTACCAATAATTCATGTAATTTTGCAAAAAAAATATATTAAAAAACTTAATAAAAAATAGAACTTTAATATGACAAATGTCAAGTATTGTTTTAGGCCAGCAATGGCAAATCCAAAATCATTAACAATAAAAATACAAATATTTAATTGAGAATTCAGCAAATTCAGCAAATTCAGTAAATTTAGCAAATGCACCACAAAATTTACCGAATTTCTGCAATTACAGAAAATTATCAACTCATGTTACTGAGTTACAATCCGGGTAATGAATCAATTGCAATCGTTGATCGAAGGTCAGTAAGTAATTGAGCGAACGTTTAGTAAGTTGTATTAAAAAATAATTGGAGCAAAAGCGTATTATTTAACTCCCTGCTACTATGCGAACCTTGTTACCATTTTTGTAATTGGTTAACCGTATACCCAATTATGTCAGATTAACTAGTTACCCGACTATCAACTGATTATATCAGATTAACCGATTAAGCATTTTATTCAATCAGTTAACTGGATTTCTTTCGGCTCGGTTCAGTTACCCGATTATAGACCAACCAGGTCAAATCACTAGTAATAGGACCCTAGACATATAGTACAAAGGTCATACTTTATACATTTTAGCAAAAATCTGAAATTTGAGAAGCAAAAATAGAATTCAGTGGTTCAATTTGAATGCTTTTTTTTTAAAAATGAAGCTTTCAGTGAGGTGGATCTAACAAAAAAAATTCATTCAATTCTGATCACTGAATTTGAAGTTATTTAAGTAAATATAGTTTGTTATTTTTAGCAAATTAGTTCAAAATTGGCCAAAATCCAGTTATAACCTATGAAAGATGTCCAGGGTCCTGTTGTAATATATGTCTGTATCTTTGAAAAAATATAATATCTGTCTCTGACTTTATGTAGTCAGGAGAGAGCGTATATCAACCTTTTTTCCTTTTTTTGCAAATTTAGTTTTTATATTATAAAAAAAATTAAATTATATACTATATAAGGGGTGGGCCATTTATTAGCTAATATTTTGCTACTAAGAACCTACCCTTCCTCTTCTACCTGATCATAAATACTGCAATTTGATTGGCTAAAACTATTTATTTTTTTTCATTCGGCAGTTATACTACAACTTTATTAAACTCTAATATATAATTATTAGTAAACTAACAATTATTTTACAGAGTATAGTACTAGACTATTAATATCAAAGTATAATCTATCTGGTTGTCTGAAAATACCTAAAAGTGACCTGCTATACCAACTTTTTTCTCATCATATTTCTTATCTCAAAAGATTTGAAATAATTAAATCACTAACTGGAGTTGTTGCCTATTATAACCGCTTATATTTCAAACATTCTTCTTCTAGCTTTTCAAGTAGAAGGATTCTATTAGAATAACAGACAAATAAAAAATATAGAAGGAGATATAAGCAAAAAGAAAAAATAATCTATACTATTTAAATAAATAACCAAAGTATATAAATAAAAAAATAAAAAAATAAAAAAAGGCAAAAAGTAAATAGAATATGATGTTACAAATATAAAAGAAAAAAGAAAAAAGAAACAAAAATAAAGTACTATTAAAACCTGTGCTAGTTTAAAAAAATATTATATAACAATTACAATAATTGTATATTTCTACTATAAAGCTTTGCTTTAACTATAAGGCTCTTTCTGACTTTAATTTTTCTTCTAAATACCTTCTTAGCCATCAATCCTAGTGCACTCACTATTATGTAAAGTAGCACATGTTATAACAAAACAAACATGTGATTGCATTCTACTAAATTTATCTAAAAATGAAAAGTATAACCTATATCAATCTTTTGATAGAGTAAACTATTTTGCTAAAGTAAAAAAAGTAGGGTGAAAATACTATGAAGACATGATAGAAATTACTTGTTCCAAATTTAAAGAAGAGTATACTAAAACCAAACTCATTTTTTTACTGCTCTCTGTTGTTTTACTATAGGTTACTTTGTTGATAAAGACTATGCCTTCTAGTTTCTACCAGAATTTTTCATACAAGGGTACCACCTTTTGCCAGTTATCTTGTAAGAGAATGCTTTGGTTTGCATACTGAATATACAAAAGAGTTTCCAAACATATAGTTAACTTTTGTAAAAACTATACTCCTGTTTTAGCCTATTATACTTATGTCTATGCAACTATCTAGTAAGAAAAGATTTGGTTCAGATGATTGTCAAGAAGAGTTTACTAGATTTATGTATTATTGATTGGCTAAAATTATTAAAATTTTAAAAAATTTAATTTTTGAACTAGTGATTTATTTTGAATAATTTTACTACCAAAATGTTCGTCTTAGTAAGACAATTCCAACAAGTTTAAAAATCATCAAAATCCAATTACTGAATTACAAGTTTGTTATAAATTTGTATTGCTTTAGTTATTATTTTTATATATTAAAAATTAGGGATTATATACATATACTCTAGGGTACAATGTACCTTTATCACATTATTTATATATTCTATTAATAATATATATCATACTAATATAACATTATATATATCTGTATATGATTATAATGAAACAAATTTTTTATTTATTTATTATTTATATATTTATTTATCTTTAACCAAACCAAATCCCATTTTGTTTATTTTAGTCACGGCCCTAAGCTTTAACTCTATAAACTACTCGACCACTAACCCTAAACCTTATTACTAACTAAAAACCATGTCTAACCACCCAATCCCTAAACCTAGCCTTATATATAACTAAAAACTACTCATCCCTAACCCTAACCTTATATCTAACTAAAACTACACCTTATATCTAACTAAAACCACCCAATCCCTAACCCTAATCTTATATCTAACTAAAAACCACCCAATCCCTAACCCTAAACCTAATTCTAAAATCTATTTCTACCCACTTAATCCCATTTTTAGTCTAGCCTTAAACCCAATTCAATTACTAACTAAAACTCATTTCTAACCCTAAATCAAATCAATTATTACTTGCTTTATTACTTCTCTATATCACAATTATTTCATTCGCATTATAATCTTGGATTTTCTAGTATCATTTCGTTTGCATTGATCATTTCGTTTAGCATGTACTGATAATATAAAAAATTAGTTAATAATTATTGGAATCAAAAACAGCAAAACAAGTTCAAAATTAAACACCTAAAAAACTTACCAGTATTTAATACTCTTCAGACCATTTTGTTGTATTCATATCCAAGCCGTTTTGATATACCAACTAATTGATTAATTGATTAATTAATTAATCAATAATTTCTAATTGATTAATTGATTAATCAATTAATTGACTAATCGATTAATCGATTAGTTGGCTATAATCAATAATCGATTTTAAAAAACTTTTGGCCAACTAATTGATTGCATTTTATGGTCTGATTTGTAATACTAGCCCAAAGAAGCCAGCGTGGTGGTCTTGCAAATTGATCTGCTAAAACTTGATTTAAATAAAATGGTCTAAGAACAGCCTAAATAAAAGATCTTCAAACTTTTATTATACTAAAGTTTTAATAATTTTAAAAAAATTTTATAACAAAATTATTAAAATAAAGCCCAAAGTATATTTTTTTACTTTGAAAAGATATAACTAAAATCAATATTTAAAATTTTATTAAAAATTTTAAAATATACAACCAAATTTGTTTGTATAATAGAGTTTGAATTAGCTATATATAACTTTTTGAGAACTGAACTTCTTTAAATTTTTATATAACTAAAAATAGCAGTTCCAACAGTTCAAACTAGAGAGAGTTGACTATATATAGTATTAGATCTATTAATTAATATTTTAAGTTCTTGGTTTTGTAATATTTTATTTTAAACCTGCAGATCAATAGCATAGCAGTTATGCTTTTAGGTCTCCATTTGAAGGTTGCTGGTTCAATTCTGCTTGGTGGTAATTTGAATTTGATAGTTAGAACCCAATTTGGAAATAACCAAAGTCACAAGACATAATAAAAGGCCACAGATTCTTCATAAACTTGTAATGGTGTTTCTATAACATTACATACTCACAGGAATCAGACTGATAAAGAATAGCCATCTCTGCAGAAAGTATAAATAATATTGGTGCAAACCTACAATTGGGCGGCAAAAAGACAAGCCGGATGAAGCTTTCATCATAGTAACTTTCTGAACAGCCGGAACTCCATTAAATAAAAACTGAAAAACCACAGGGTGAGGAACCCAAAATGTCATTTGGGTAGTGAAAGGCAAGCCAGATGGCATATCTGAAAATGGTTAGAAAAGTTGTTTGTACAGAGAGTTACAGAGAAAAGCACTAGGTTAAAGTATAAAAAAAAATATATATATATTTTATTTTTTAATTTAGTATAATTAGCTAGTAGATTTTTGATACTTCTACTATGCTAATAATCTAAAAATCTAATATTAATATACCAATATATAGAAAAGAATCAATAAAAAGAACTAATTTTTTTTAAATAAAAGTTTTTATAACTTTAAGCTTAAATATCTTATTAGCTATTATAAAATCTAATAAATTTTTTTTATTTTAATTCTAAATATTCTTAAAATTAAAATAAAATAATTTTTATCAAAATTGGTTAAGTAATTGTCAAAATATTTTAATCTAAAAATTAAAAAAAATTACTAAAAATAATTACTTTTTTATTAATAACTTAATTATATAAATTTGCTTATATTAGATCAACAAATTAGTAAATTTTTTTTTTAACAATTTTATTACAGTCAGAACTTTCTAAATGCATTGTGTTGGAACTATAGTAAAAATTAAGCTAAACATGCATTTATAGAGGTTATGTATTTAAAAAAGTAAAAATCTATATAAGTGTTATATTAGTTGGGCCCAAGAAAAGTTATGTATTTAGAGAGGTTTTTTATATATATGCATTTAGAGAAATTGCATTTAGGAAGGTCTTCAAATTATTGGTTTAGTATGTATTTTTAGATTAGATCTTTTTTATAATACTATAAAAATTTGTACAGTACTATTTTTTTACTTGAAATTTACTAAATATTTATTATAAATTTGTATTACTTTATTTTGGTATTATATAAATGTTTTAAAAGCTTCTAAATCAAGCTAATATAATTTTAATTACAGATTCTATAATACAATATACTTGAATAGTTGCTAAATATAAACAAAAATTTTAAAATTTTATTACTAGTAAAATTCAATTTATAATATGTTATTTGAAAAATTGATAACCATTTTACTACTATATTGTAGTTTAAACAAAAATTAATTAATTATTACTAAAACAATTAAAATTGTTCACCTTAACATTTAAAAAAAAACAATTAAAATTGTTATAATTTATTTTTAATTCAAATTAATAACTTAAATCACAATGCATTAAAACCGAATGGCATGACTGAAAAAAATAACGAATTTCAAACCTCATGATTCTATTTAATAAATTATTAATCGCGAGGCATTCAGTCACAAGATATCGATGATGTTTATCATATATCATCGAAATCTACAAAAGATAATCTTGTCCATCAAAGATTATTTTATAGATTATTCAATTGATCAAAAATTCTCACTTCTCGTCTACAGTTTCATGAGTTTCATGTAGAAAGTGAATTCACATTAACAAAATTCTGTTATATATCAAGAAAATGAAAGAATGAATAGTTCAACTTTTTTTACAATGAATTTTATTGCCATTTTTTCGAGTTTTGTATTTGAATGAATTTTTCTTTTTTTCTTTTTTTTTTTAGAACAAGTGTCTAATATAAAAAAAAAAAAAAAAAAAAAAAAAAAAAAAAAAAAAAGAAATAGATACACAAGAAATTTCAGAAAAAATTTGATTCATGGCACAAAAAAAAGGTTACAAAAATGAAATCTTTTTTTGAGATTGGAAAAAAAATATACAATCAAAAAGGTATAGAAAAAAATGCAAATATATATAAAGGGAAAAGAAAAACATACAGAGAAAATGAATAAAAACTATACGTCTGATAACTTTTTTGAGGTAACACTGTTTACATGTTAATATTTTGCGGTAAACAAAGTTCCGAAAAAATTGTTCGAGAACAAAAAACAAAAAACAAAAGAAAAAAAAGACAAAATTGAAAAAGGATTTCTAACATCTACGCCTTTTTTCTATTAGCTCTAAATCAGAATCATGAGACAGCTTAATGATTCAACAGTTTTGTTCTTGGCTCAATACTTGTTTCAATATATCGCATCGTTTTTCCAAGACAGAAAGGAATTCTTCAACTTGCTTTCGAGACATCTTTCCGATCAGTGCTTTAAAACGAGAATCGTCAAAATCGCATTGTTGGGGGATGCAAGGAGTCGCAGTGTAAGTTTGTTGAAGTGGTGGATTCACCACAACCGGAGAAGGTATAAGTTGTGAATGAGGAATCATTAAAGGGATAATGGAACGATGATTTGGTAAGAGAGTCTGGATAGTGGTAAGTGAGTGTTGATGAGAAGTTGGGCTTTGTGGGTTGGAATCACAAGAAACCTCCGATCCCGAGCTATCAAAAGTTCCGTTAGGGTTACCATTAGCGGCACCCCAATCTCTACGACGACGTTGAATCTTAGACTTTCGCATAGCAACTGGGCGATCTCTGTTATGTAATTTAGCGTACAAACCACACGCATTGCAAATAGGTTGACCTTTTTCATTTTTTCTCCATAATGGAGTTTGAGTCTGAGCACAATTAACACAACGAATAGGTAAATCATTATTAGGAGTTACAACAGTGACGACAGATTGTTGTTGTTGCTGTTGCTGTTGTTGTTGTTGTTGTTGTTGTTGTTGCTGTTGAGATGTCTGTTGAGAAACTTGTAGCGGTTGTTGAGAAGACAAAGATTCTGAAGAGATACTGGTAATCGTATTTTTTCGTGAAGAGGGGAGAGTATAAGGAGCATTATTATTACTTGGCTTGTTTCTGACATGTAATGGTCTATGAGTGTTATACTGCTTATAATACAATCCACAAGCATTACATAGTGAATGCATTCTATCAGGTGTACGACGCCAAAGCGGAGTTTTATTCACACCACAATTAAAACATTCAACATTACGTGGTGGTTTTGTGCTCGTATGTTTTTTAATAGATTTTGTTTTGGGGGCGGTTTGAAGTGGATTGACAACTTCAGGCGAGATGCCTAAGTTAGTTGTTGAGACTGGCTGATGAGGAGAAGATGGAGCGGTAGAAAATGGACTAGTATGGGATGAAGTAGTCTCTACGGGAGAATTTTCTGAGTCGTGTCGTGAAGTATCGCCTTCATTTTTTAAGGTAAAAATAATAATAATAAATAATAATAAATTAAAAGTCGATGTCATGTTTTTTTAAATATATAAAAATATATTCACCACTTGATAAAACTTGTGTCATTTGAACATCATTATTTTCTTCGATTGGTTCAATTTTAACAAAACTTTCCATCGGCATATCTTGCATAGATTTTCTACGAGATTGAATTTGTTGATGTATGGAAGACAAAGCCAAAGAGCTGGCTTCAGCCAGAGCGGCAAAGTCTTGTTCACTAAAGAAATCCAAAGGGGAATTCAAAGTTCCCTCCAAAATGATATTGTCGTTAAAAGAATTGCTTAACATTTCAGAATTATTATTTTCTCCAAGATTGCTGTTTACTGGGGAGTCTAAAGCAGAGGGAGAAACTTTCTCTTCCGTTGGACTACTCAGCATTACATCGTTAGATTCGAAGAGAGATTCGCCCATCATGAAAGATCCAAGCGGAGATCGAAGTTGCTGCATCGCAGGAGTTGCCAAAGAATCATTCCCTGTATTTGTATCCAACCATTGAAGTGTTAATTTTTGATCCGACATTTCATCATTCGAATTATGAAGAGACGATGACATTATTTCGTTATCGGTCATTGGAAGGACGATAGATGGATGAGCAATCAATTGGTATTGTATAACCTTTTCGTTCGATGGCGCAGGAATAGCGTAGGCGTAAGAGAGATTCGGTGCGTAAAAAAAAGCGCTATCGATATTCATTAAAATATGATTTGGAGCCATTATTGAATTTTTGATGATGTTGTACAAAAAAAGAAAAGGAAATTAGGATGCTTATAATCGACTATTTGGAAATTTTGTTTTGTGGCTATGCGATACTAATATAAAAAAAAAAAAAAATTTATCTATTGCTCTTTTTTCTTTTTTTAAAAAAAAAAAAAAAAATTGCAGCTAATTGAAACACAAAAATTTTTATGTATGAGTTGTTGTGATAACAAAAAAAAAAAAAAAAAAAAAAAAATCAAATAAATAAATCTGTAAATAAATAGGTATAAATATATATATATTAAAATCGAAAATGTTCAGTCAACGTCAGTTCCAACATGTTCGCCGTTGTGCATATAAAAGTAGTTCATTTTGTAATAATTAATTAATTAAAAAGACAAATGAAACTATCCTAGAAAGCTCTGAAAGCTAACAAGAAAGTACAAAATTGCATAAGATAATGCAAGCTTAAAAGTGCTACGCGGAAGAAAAAATATGTATATTTTTATGTTTGGGAAAAACTAACGTTTTGATAAAGTAGCACTTTATAAGTAATGTACTGACGCACAAAATAATGAAGTTCAAGAGCTTGTCCTTTGAACAAAGAAAAGAACAATATTCGCGTATTTTTTTTTTTTTTTTTTTTTTTTTTTTTTTTTTTACGAGATATATCTTTTTTTTTGGAGTTCAGTTTTCTCCACTTACTCTTTTGTAAAGCCGAATTTTTTTTTTTCCTGGCTGGGCTCTGAAATGGCGGATATATAGCCAAAAAATTTTTGAATTGAACACATACGTAGCTATTTATATGCTACTGTACCTTAAACAAAAAAAAAAGCTTGCACTCGTGCGCACTGAGTACAGGTTTATGGTTTGTCAAATGGCTTAGTTAAGTCCATTAAGTCCATTAGCTCCCATATTTGATGCAGAAAATAATCGGTTGCTATTAGCCAATCACGATGTGACATCTGAATTAGGATTCTTGTGTGATAACATACTGTAATTTTTCCATGCCGGGGATATATTTATTTTTTTTAAAATAGCACATTTGCACATGCTGCATACATAAAATCTTCTAAATTCTACCGACATGTCGGACGGACAATTCATTTTAGGCACAAGTCATATTGACATAAATACATTTAACTGTGTAGATTTGGGTCGGAAAAGGTCGGAAATGCGTATTATTCGTTAACATTAACGTTAACATGCATTGCTAAATAATGTGAAATCCTTGGAATATTTATAGATATGATTTCCAGGTTTTAATGGTTTTCATTTGGTGATGCTCATATATCAAATAACAAAATTTTTAAAATACGGCCAATTGGATAAATTGCCAATCACTTCTTCTGAGGTAAGCTGTAAAATGATCAAATAAAAAAGAATTACCTAATCATAATTGCTACATCAACATGAACGTGGATTGAAAAGAGCGATGGACAAAACAAAGTATGAAAAGAATTTTATCAAAAAAATTAAAAAGAAGAGAAAAACAAACAAAACAAAAAAAAAAAAAAAAAAAAAAAAAAAAAAANCCTTTGATACATAATAATAAGATCACTTTCATACTTGACCTGACACAATGGCGAGGATTTACTACACAACATGTCATTAATATAATTCAATGTTAAGCCCGCCGTCGTGCAAATCATGCAATACGATTTTTTTGATATACCCTTTACGGGCAAGATTTACCCTGTCAAAGCTCATCATATAATTGCCCCCATTGAATCTAAGAGACTTCAACAAAAATGTGAAAAATAATGATTTTATTCATCAAATTTGTTTATAAAATTTTGTTATACCTCAAATACGTACGATACTGCGAGATAAGATTGCGAAATTACGAAGGCTATTTTTTTTTTTTTTAAAAAAAAACTTTTTCATTCGCTTCTTTAATTATTAGTATGTGACCGTTTCTTTCCGTGTTGCACTACATAAATGGTACAAAACAATAAGATGTTTATTTAAATATTAAGCTATACTATTTAAAAATTTTTTTTCTACGTAGTACAATATTATACTGTAACACTTGTACATTTGGATATTAATAATATAGTGATAAGTTTAATGATTTGCTAAGCATTTGTACATAATATTTAAACATGCTCGTGAATAACTTGGGATTACCCAAAGTAATCCAGTTTGAAGAAAGTAACAACAGGTTTTTTCGGATAATACGCGCAACGCTATATTAAAGTCGGCAAAGAAAGAACGCGGAAAGCGGTTAAACTTTTACAATCTTTGATGTCCCCATTTCTCCCCACATTTCACTTATAAATAATTCTTAATTTTGAAACTAAGAGGTCTCCTATAACGTTTTCGTTGCTGATACTGGTCTATTTATGTGAAAATAATCTCTTATCTACGTCTTTTAAATGAGTTGCATTTTGTGCCGAATTTACAAGGTTATGCTGTGAGGAGGTTCTATGATTTTAATTATGCATTATGTAACTTTAATCCTGTTGATATTCTGTATATTATTTACCGTTATTTTTTGTTTGCATTTTTTTTTTTAAGTTCTAGACATTAATTACGTATATTCCCTTCATGCGTACATTACACATACTTGTCTTTATTGAACATTGTTATATTCTTCAAAATTCGCCGCTAAGATTAAATAATGTCGATAAAATTATTGGTGTGATCTATTTCACAAATCGTCAAATTATTTGTGCACAAAACGCCTTTATGCTAAAATGAACTTCAAAAATTTTTAATAAGAAAAAAAAAAAAAAAAAAAAAAAAAATTTTTAAATTTATTCAAAAATTAAAATTTTAAATTCTGTTTTAGAAAAATAAAAAAAAAAGAGAAATTAATAGTTACCAAAAATTTTTAATAAAAAAAAAAAAAAAAAAAAAAAAAAAAATTTTTTTTGCACCACCTTCCTTCTCAGTACATTTGTCACTGTCACAATCGGCAACCACTAAATGGGTCTGATCTGTATATTTATACTAACGCAATGGAATTGGCGTTGGGAATCCGAATTCAATGAACCCTGGAACGCGTTTGTCACATTCCATGAATTAATTACGGTATGTACCGTATATGTTTATTATTTGTGGTCGATCGAAAAACATGTCGCTTAAACATCTCTAAACAGGTTATTATTACACAAAATTTTTTGTGAATATTAGTTTTGCCTTTGTTGAAGTTTTTTTGTGATAAAATTTTAAATATACTAGACAGTAAGCAGAAAAGGGAATTGATAAAGAAAATTCACGTTGATGTGTCGCAATTTCTAAGAAGCGGATTCTAAAATTAGGTAGATTGTAAAGAATTTTGGGGTAAAAATGTTTCACCAAAATTGTAAAATTTAGTTATTAATGGATAAACCGCAGGCACTATTTGAATTGTTTTACTGTGAATAGTTGTACGAATTTTTGCGTAATATCAAATCACGAGTTTTTTTGCTTGCTAAATTAGTTACAAAATTAAAATCCAACTTGTATATGCGTTATTAATTCTAGCTTTTTTTTTTTGTTATATATATACTGTATATCAGATGTATAAAATCAATATATATATATATATACAGTTACTGTATATTTTAATTTAACCATATTTAATACATAATACAGTAATATACAAAATAAGTCTTTAATAAACTATATATATTTACTATACAGTATATACAGTGTATATTTATTATTTTACTATTTCTTAATCTGTAGATTTTTTAAACAAAATTTACTATTTTTTAAAATTTAAAATATTTAAATAAAATTATTGTATATTATAGTAGCATTTTATTCTATATTAAAAATAAAAAAGTTTAAATTGTTTATAAACTAAAATAGAAAAAATTATTTACTAATTTTTAATAAACTTTTATATATTATAGTTTATAGTTCATATAAAAGATAGTAATTTTTATTTTTGTATTTTTAGAAATTATTTATAAAAAAATTTTATAATTTGGTGTATATATGCTATAGCCAATATTTAAAATTCAAAAAAATTTTACTTGTACAAATTAATAATTTTATTATAAAAATTTATATACATAGAATTGTTTTTTCTTGTATATTAAAAATTTATATATACTATATATATGTTCAAGCCAATTTTAAACCTTGGCATATTTCATAAAATTTGGTATAATATAAAATCAAACCAACTAAAATAGATTAGTTAAAATAAGAATAAAATAAAAATAATACAAAAATAAAAAAAAACGGTAATTATAAAATGCACCTATGGTGTTGAATACCATAAATAAATTAGATTTGCAAATTCATGTAACAAAAACAAAAAATAAGTTTTTATAAAACAAAATAAATTTTTATTACCTTAGGGTTAGGGTGAAACCTGAGATAGGGCAGGAAGCATAGTTTATACCAAAATTTAGCAAGGAATTTTTTTTATTAGAGCCCCAAAGGCGGTTTTATAAGCAAAATTTTAAATTATGAATGTTTTTTTTAAAAAATAAACAAAAAAAAACAAAATTTTATGTTACACCTGATTTTAAATTTTGATTGACTATTCTAATAGTTTTGTATAACATGATGTTCAACACTATAGGTGCATTATAGTAAATAAAAAAAATTATACTATAATTTTTTGAAAATAAGTACTCTTTTTTGCTATAAAATTGCTTATTTTCAAGTAAAATTTTAACTAACAATTTGAATATTTTATTTAATTACTTATTTCTATTATATAAGGAGTATTTATTTTGGGTTATTTGATATAGATATGTTTATTTTTATACTTATTTTTAGAAAAATATAATAATAAAATTTTATAAGAAATTTTTTTAGAAAAAGTATAAAAAATAATTTCGTAAGCAAAATTATTTTTTAATTTGCTTTTTAATCGATTTTTTTAATTTTTTTTCTCTTTGGCAAGTCTCGCTATAGTTTTATTTGAAATTTTAAACTAACAATTACAATTAGTTGATAGATTTTCACAAAGAATAAACCTAACTTCATCTGGCTGCTTCTAAATAAGTGCCCAAATTTGATATACCATACTAGTAATCTGAGTTACCAGAAGTCATGTCAGACTTTTGAAGAAAAGAAAAAAAAAAAAAAGAGAAAAAGGGAGGTAGCAACAATAAATGAAGAGAAAGAGAGAAACAAAAAGAAAAAAATAAAGAAAAGAAAAAACAAAATTTAATAAAAGTACATAAAACTCTATGGGAATATAACTGATAGTCACTTTAACTTGAAAAAGTCTCTGCTATATCTAAATTTACTTATTATATATCGGGGATGATGCTGAAATCGGATAATGCTGAAATCCACGTGATCTATGAGTGATCTACGTATCATCGGATCTTTTACAATTTCTGAAAAATCGTGTAAACAATCGATCTACCTACGTAATCAAAACAATCTGAACGCTATAACCGGCCGGTATGCCTATATGCATTCTTGATACTATATACAGAAGACCTTCTAACTGTATCAAAAAGGCGACCCTAACCCTAACCCTAACCATAACCACGAAGCAAAAAGCATCTATTAAAACCACTAACAAAAAAAATTTAGCAGTTAGTTAGTTAAATCTAGTATAGTTCGTAGTTAGGGTTAGGGTTGGGTTAGGTCGCCTTTTTGATACAGTTAGAAGGTCTTCTGTATATAGATATCAAGAATGCAATTTATGCAACATATCCCTTAGTTTGTACTACTTCGCAGGCAAATTTGCCTGTAAAGTTACTATAAATATATCTCTGATCTATTTTTTTAATCATTTAAAATATTTAAATAAAATTTGGTATTATAATATTTAATAACAAGGATTATATTTTTGAATTATTTAAATTTATATTATAAGACAAAAAGTTTATGTTGCTTATAAGCTAAAAATATTAAATTTTAAAGACCAAAAAAATATTTTACAATATTTTGGCGAATTCTTTAAATATTGGTTTTAAAAATATAGTTCTAATACAATATTGTAGTTTATATAAAGGATGACAACTTTCGTTATTTGACTTTATATGATTTACTTGTAAAAATTAAGACTTGTTTTAGAAGTGAAAATTTTTTTTATAGACGGG
The DNA here is from genome assembly GCA_003550325.1 of Gigaspora rosea. Classification (NCBI taxonomy): domain Eukaryota; kingdom Fungi; phylum Glomeromycota; class Glomeromycetes; order Diversisporales; family Gigasporaceae; genus Gigaspora; species Gigaspora rosea. The sequence goes on from QKWP01000783.1 coordinate 74,682, forward strand.
AACATATAAAATGTGAGAAAACCTAAAGAAAAATTCTATAGTAAAAGTTCCAAAACAAAAACTTTAAACTTTTATTACACCAAAGTTTTTTAATAATTTTAAAAAAAATTTATAATAAAGTTGATAAAACAGAACTAATATTATAATTTTTACTTAGAAAGTATATAGCTAAAATTAATATTTAAGGTTTTATTTAAAAAATTTAAAATTTTAAAATTTTCGCAGGCAAATATGCCTGCGTAACAAAGCAAGGGATAGGCATTAACCCGACCGCTACATTCGATTGTTTTGATTACGTAGTGCAGTAGTGTAGATCGATTGTTTACACGATTTTCAGAAATTTTAGGAAATCCGTTGCATACGAAGATCACGTGGATTTCAGCATCATCTGATTTCAGCATCATCCCCGACATTATATATGTAAGGAAAAACTAATACTAGCTAAAAACCCTATCTAAAATGCAGAGAAATATATATAATGAACTATAGCTAGAAAAAAAAAGAACCTTTTAGAAAGGAATTTCGGTTTAATAAATTCTCCAAAATATTATACATGTTATTCAATGTTTATTTTAATATAACCAAAATCCACTCATGATTTGATACCAATATAGTAGTCACATTCCCAATTTGAAAGAAGTAAATATTGCTGATCTTTTAAAGAGGATAAACCAAAATGCCCACTTTGTTGAAATTTTGAAAGAGCCAAAAGACAAGGAAAGTACCAAAGAAACCAATTTGTTTTCATAGGTTTAAAACCATATAAGTTTTGTAGTTTATAGAATAACATATTAACAATATAACTTAAACCAAGGTTTAAATTATATTAACAAATACTTTCAACTATATAGTAGCTAACTACATTCAATAGTTCTTAAGCTTTATACCAGGAAGCCAAGGCTAAGAAAGTCTTTTTTATTTCTTTTTTAAAGTTTTGTAAGTAATTTTATACATTAACTATAAGTTTTTTTACAGGTCAGTGTTTGGAAAAATTGGTCCAAGTGATCATCAGAAAGAGTTTTAATCTATTTTTTTAATTATTTAAAATAAATCTGATATAATAATATAGAAAAATAAAAATTATATTTTGTATTATTTGTGTTTATATTATTTTTTAATTTGTAAACTTTAGGGAGGTGCCAGAAATCAGCTGATTTCTTAAAAGGTCTCTGGCCTAGTCAGGTTATTATATATTCTTTATTTTGATTGGCTAATACAACATATTATTTATATAATATATAATATATATTTAAAAATATTATATAACATTTATCATTATATGCTATTAAAAATTCAATAATTTAAGAACTACATGCACTCTCTCCAGTACATGTAAGTTTGAAGTAGAGTAAACTCGACTCTTCAAAATACATGTATACAAAAAAGCAAACAAGAACAAAGGAATAAGACCAAACGGGGCTAGTCCCCTTAAGAACAAGAAAAGAAATTATAGTGAGTTTGACGATGCTATTTTTCCTGAGGAAATGGCGCCAAAAAACATAAAGTTAAAAAAGTAAAAAATAACAACAACAACAAAAAAATAAACAAAGAGAATAGGTCAACGATAATACAAAAGAAAACACAAATGCTTTCATAGCCAACAACAATTAAAAATGATACTAAGGTCTTTTTGGAGATGAAACCAACAATACTCCTTCACAAGATAGCCAAGAATTGTCTTGGCACGACAAAGTAGAACAGGAAGCTAGCGCACTTAAAAACATCACAAATACCAAACTTTCACTACAGGATAACAAAATGCTCCAGAAACTAAACAACCCATCCAAAGTCTCTCAACAACTACATCCAGTATAGAAGTAGTCACGGACTTGGCCCTAGAACAAAAGAAATTATAGAAGAAGGTGCACTTTCGGATAGTAACATGGGTCTTGAACCTACTTCAGGACAAACTATAGCTGAACACAAACAAAAAAAAGGAAAGGAACCACTCCCAGTCAAAAAATGAACGTCCTTGCTCCCAAAGCTAAAGAAAAGGCAATCAACCTACTCTACTTTTTCACCAAGACAAAACATCAGAACTAATAACAACAACGCTTTAATAATTGATATACAAGGGATGTTGGGTTCCTTTAATGAAATTATGGACTCTATGTTTAACCAGGTAAAATTCGACGTTAGTGCTGCCAAACAACACTTTACTAAAAGGGTTCGTACATACTTGGAGATTACCTTTATTAACGAAGATAAATGAAAGCAATATGCTACTGAAGGCATTAACATATTCAACAAGACCTACTATGAATACATCCCAACAGACAGAAAAAAATTCTTCCTACCGGTTAGGTGCCAAAATGTACTCTTGGGCAATAAAAATGAGGTTTCAGAGGCTCTTCTTGAAGTCTTCGAAAACTTTGGAAAGATTGCTACCATTAAACCTCTCATGATTGAAGGTACACCCTACCTAATGAACCAATGGATCGTAATTTTTGAAACAACCGATGATCCTGAGCTTGAAAGGCACTTACTACGATTTACACATGTTTGGGAAAATAAAGTTTCAACAGAATGGAAATCTGCTCAAAAGTCTGTTATTTCTGTGACCAGGAAGGCCACATAAAGAAGGACTGTATCCAGTTTAAGGCATCTATTGAATCTAGACAAAATGCTCATTTGTATAAGGCCACATGGCATAAGAATGATAACTCAGAAAAGGAAGACAACAGGGAACACTTGACAACCTCCTTGCAGAAGGAAGATACTACAAGTCCAAGTTCCTTATTAGAAGATGAGGTAACAATGGAAGAAGTGACAGAAATTAACCCAGTCAGTTCTTTACCAGAAAAGGAAATGACAGAACAGGTACTCATACATACAAAACAGGGAAATAAGTCAAGTGACTATGGAAGACACAATAATATCCAATGAGAATGAAGGGAGCACATATCTTTCAGAACAAATTCTTCTAAAGAGCATTGATGATCTAGTTCAAATTAGTAAACCAACATGTGACGAACTTGCCAGTGCATATACAGATCATCATACTCTATAGCACTTCCAGATATTCTGATGAAATCTCTGACGAAAGCCATAGAGATCACTGCTTCACCCAAAGCTAACGATTCTATTTTATCACAGTTTCCTACAAACGCCCGACTTCTACTAAAAAGTTAAATAATAGCACTATTGAACAGAATCTCCTGCGAAAACCCTTCTATGGCAATCAAAGGTGATGTGTACCCCGAATTATATCTGACTCTACCTTTTACGTATTCATATCTGTAAAATAAAAGATAAAACTAGCTACCCTTAATGTAAAAGGATTAATTAATGCAAACAAGAGACAAAATACATTCGTTCTTCTTAAATCTTATAACTTGAATATAATTATAATACAGGAAACTAATTTGAAAGATGCAAAACTTAGGGATTTTTTAAAGCAACAATGGCAATACAAATCTGTATGGTCCAATAAAGCGGCCATCTTAGCAGGAAATAAGAAAGTTAAGTTCATAGATGCACTAATCTCTCATGATAACAGAGTTATATCGGTTAAATTGCAATATTAGAGAAGAACGTATAGAATAACAAACGTATATATGCTCTAGTCACAGAAAATAGAGTCAAATTCTTTGAGAATTGGTCTCTGCCAGGAGAAGAAAATTTAATAGAAATTGTAGCAGGAGACTTTAATACTAATTTTGTCCGGACAAAAATAGAGTTAGCCAAGCAGTACAACAACACGATCCCACAAGAAAAACACTACAAAATAAGATAAAAAACTTTCACAATATAGTGGATTACTCAAATGAGAATCCATTTTTGTCATACTTTCAGAACACTAGGAATAACAGTAGAATAGGAACCTGTATAGACTACATTTTCATAGACAAGAATTGTAAACATAACATATCTGGGGTTAGAACTCGCTTTGGCAACTCTGATCATCTTTTGGTAAAATGCTCACTATTATTCGGACCAATTAAAAGATATAACATGCAATGGCAGTTTGATACAAACTGCTTCTGGAATGAAAAATTGATCCAAGAAGTCTTAGCTGAAATTAAAGATCCCATGTCTGCGAATGATTGGGACGGTTGCAAATTGAATATTCAGTCAATAATCAGGGCTTTCCGGAATCCTAAATTTACAGAAACCAAATTAGAAGAACTCTACAAAAAACTTACTTACCTTAAAATAGTTCGGGCTAGGGAACCAGAGTGAACGCACCTAGATAAACAAATAACAAACCTGGCCAACCTTATTGAGGAAGAAAATACAGACCTTGCGGACAAATGGCTCCTTAGATCCAATGCCAAATGGGTGGAGAAAAGGAAAAGATCGACCAAATACTTCTTCGCTAAGTATAAGGCAAAACAAAGTTACAACAACCTCGATAAAATCCAAGTTCTTGATAACGGAAACTCGAAAGACACAGATGTTCTACAATATATACAACAATTTTATACCAAAATTTACACTTCAGAGTTTATGGATAAATCGAAAGCAGAAAAGTTCGTAAACGGACTACCAGAAGTCTCAGATTCAATGAATAACAACATGCTCAAACCGATATCAGCAAAGAAAATTGCACAGGTCATTAGCTCTCTCCCAAATAACAAATCACTAGGAACAAATGGACTTACTTACGAATTCTACAAACTTACAAGTGAAGCAATAACACCGGTCTAGAAAAGGGTTCAATAAGGTTTTAGTTAGAGGATCCATGTCAATTTCCTGGCACAAAAGTCTGATAATGTTAATACCTAAAAAAGGAGAAATTTAACTTTAGTAGAAAACTGGCACCCTATTTCAATGGTCAATGGGGATGTTAAGATATTCATAAAATTCTCGCAGACAAAAAAAACAAAATCTGTAGTACAATCATACAGAACACTAACAGGGTTTCATCAAGGAAAGGTTTATTGTAGACGTCGCCATGGATATAATGATTACACTTCGGAACACATGTGACTCAAGTGAACAGTACTAGATTTTTCTAATCGACCAAGCCAAAACTTTTAATAGTGTTAATTATGAATTTCTAGCCCTTATAATAGAAAAAAATGAAATTTGACAAGGAAATAATAAAATTAATAAAAAATCTCTTCAAAAGTCAAGTGGCTCATATCATTGGGGGCGGGTCCATATCTTCTCCATTCAAGATGAGGCGTGGGGTGAAACAGGGTGATCCTCTTTCTTCTCTGCTCTACATATTAGTATTTGAACCACTTCTACTAAATATTACAAGAAGATCAGGAGAATACCTCTAGGCTCTCATTGTTTCTTTAAACTTACGGCATACGCCAATTATCTTTTCTTAGTGTTGGCTCCCTCTCTGACTGGGAGACTATAACAAAGATATTAGAAGGTTATGAAAAAGACTCAAATGCTAAAATAAACAAGAAAAAGTCCAAACTGGTCCCATTAATACCTTCCACAGAAAATATAAACCTGCCAGAAGAAGATCACTATGAAAAGATCTCTGAACAAACCCCATTCAAAATACTAGGCTTCGAAGTTTTAAGGGATGGTTCGCCTAAACAAAGACTATGGGAGAAAACTATCATCAAAATAAAGGCCCAAATAGAGAAACTAAATGCGAGAAACCTATCATTCAGAGGGAAAATAATGCTGGCCAAGTGCCTAATTTTTCTAGAATGTGGTATACCGCCTACATTCTGCTACTCAAAAGAAAACACGTTTTAGCAATCAATGACCTTATTTCAAGTTGGATTAAACAAAAATCTAAGCTCCTCTCTAGATATGCGACATTCCAAAAAAACCTGGACGAAGGGGGACTGGGTGCCCCCGTCATCCAGAACATGTTGAATGCAAGATATGGAAACGCTTATGTACAGGCAGTTCCACCTGGGCCTGTTTTGAAAGAGGAGTAATTTCAGGGAAAATTAGAGCCAAAAGGAATCTCAGCACTCTACAAGCGTTAAAATCAACCCGGTTAGTACAGGAATCAATTGCCTTAAGAAACGCATATTGGGAATACAAACAAAATAAGGTAGTTAAAAAAAATACAGCAAGGAATACGAATGGGGACTGGTATGAAGAGAGATTCCAAATTAGGGAATCAGCTATAAAGAATACAGATACAGAAAGTTATATTTCCCAAACAGGAAATCAAGATACAATGTATGTAGAGGTCACGCAGCACATACAAAAGGAAGATACAACAGAGGTTGTACAAACTAAAACAAGCCCCGCCAACCCGCTAACCCGGAACCTGTGCTTTTAGTGTCTAACCCAGAGTAAATTTTCTTTACTCGGGTGACCTGGATAATTTATTATTTCGGGTGACCCGGGTAATTTATTTATTTGTTAATAGACAAAATTCATCTAATTGGCTAACATCCATTTAAAAAATGTTTTTTTGATTCTTTTTTTCTTTTTGAACGCTTTAACGAAGAATTAATTAATATTTACTATACAAAAAATTAAAGAAAAACTAGACTTCTATTTAAAAGACAATTTATTTGTCATTTACAAGTAGTAAAATCTCTATGGCATGTGCGACAGATACAGGGTGTAGGTGAGATTTTCCAGGTCACGTGAACTCCAACTCTCCGACCTACTCCCAGGTGATTGATTTCGTATTACAAATAAGTTTTTTTTTTTAAATTTCTTAGCATCGAGACTGAGGCACAGTTGGCGCTCTTTATTATTAATCAAGTGATTTAACTACTTCTAATTACATTAAACTTTAAGACATTATAATGTTGTTTTATTTTAGGGGATTTCTCCCTTAAATTGAATTGTAACTGCCGGAGTTCCTTTTTGAGCTGGAACTCAGCTTGCCGTATGGCCCTAATTCTAGTTGTTACCTCTTCACCCCATTTAGCTTTTGTGAACGAACACCATATTGTGTATATTGTCTGAATATGCATCCACTGAGCAGCTCTTTGTTTCGATCTCCTTTTTATGTTACTGGCTTCGAGTGCTTCTTGTATGGAGGACGGGAGGGACATGTTCACCGAACAATCCATCATGTCGTAGGCTAGACGCCAAATTTCTTTACTCACGTTATAGTCCATTACAAAATGTTCAATGGTTTGTCTGCTCCCACACACCATATGCAGTCACTGTTGTTTGCTGGGTCCAGGTATCGTGTTCGGTATTCGAGTGGTAAGGCCCCATGTTGAAGCCGCCAGCAGATATTTAATTTTTTGTTAGTATGTTTTTTTATTTTTAGCCAGCTAAAGTTGTCAGTCGAATTGTTATCAACCCTTGTATTACTCCCGCTTCTCAATGCATTTAGTCGTCGCACTATCCATTTAACCGTCAGCTCAGGGCCACAAGTCTTGTCAACGTTCATTTCTTCAAGCGACCATGGCCAATTTCTTGTAGTTGAAATATTGCTGCCTAATTTGATCCATGTACATATGTGACCTCTCTATTCTTTTGGCCAAGCTTTAGTACTTGTATGACGCTGAGATTCCTTTTGGCCCTAATTTTCTCTGAAATTAACCCCTTTCGAAGCGGGCCCAGGTGGCACCACTCGTACATAAGTGCTTCCATATCATTATGAGTCGCGCACTTAACATATTTTGAATGACAGGAGCTCCCAGTCCGCCTTCTTCTGGGTTCTTTTGGAATGTGGCGTATTTGGAAAGAAATCTTGATTTATTTTTTATCCAGTTTGAGATTAGGACATTAATTATGGATATGTGTTTTCTTTTGGGAGGGAGAATGTAGGCTGCGTACCACATTCTGGAAAGAACTAGGGACTTAGCCAACATTATCTTCCCTTTGAACGATAGATTCCTCGTGTTTAACTTCTCATTTTTTTAGTAATTTCCTTCCACAGGCCTTTTTTGGGTGAACCGTCTCTCAGGATTTCAAAGCCTAATATTTTAAACGAGGTCTGTTCAGGGACTTTCTTATAGAGTTCCTCTCCTGGTAGGTTTACATTTTCTGCCGAAGGTGTAAGTGGGATTAGTTTGGACTTTTTTTTGTTTATTCTAGCGTTTAAAGCTTTCTCATATTCTTCTAGCATCTTCGTTAAGGTCTCCCAGTCTGAACGGGAGCCCACTCCCAATGAAAGATCATTGCCATATGCCGTAAGTTTGAAGAAGCAGTGAGAGCCCAAGGGTATACCTCTAACTTTTTTGTCAATCTGTAATAATAGTGACTCAAATGAGGGTACGTAAAGCGGGAGGGAGAGAGGGTCCCCCCTCGCCCCACATTAAAAGGTGACGATATGGACCTGCCCCCAATAATGTGTGCTACTTGATTTTTGAAAAGATTTTTTATTAATTCTATAATTTTTCTGTCGAATTTCATCCTTTACATTATAAGGGCCAGGAATTCATGATTAACTCTGTTAAAAGCTTTCGCTTGGTCGAGTAGAAGGATCCAGTATTGCTCATTTGATTCGCAAGTATTTCGCAGTGTGGTGATTATATCCATGGCGGTATCGACTATGAACCTGCCCTTAATGAAGCCCTGCTAGTGTTCTGGTATAACTGCGCCACAAACTTCGTTTATTCTGTCTGCAATTATTTTCATAAATATCTTCACATCCCCATTCACCATTGAAATAGAGCACCAGTTTTTTTACTGAGAAAGGTCTTCACCCTTTTTGGTATTAATGTGATTAGACTCTTGTGCCAAGATATTGGCATACGGCCCCCTTCCAAGACCTTATTGAATACCCTTTCCAGAACAGGTATTAGTGCTTTACTCGTGAGTTTGTAGAACTCGTAGGAGAGCCTATCAGTTCCTGGTAATTTATTATTAGGGAGAGAGCTGATAACCCGTGAAATTTCCTCAGTGGTTATTGGTTTTAGCACGTTATTATTCATTGCGTCCGAAACCTCAGAAAGGTCCTTTGTAAATTTTTTTGCCTCCAATTCATCCATGGATTCTGGGACATAAATCTGCCTAAAAAATTGTTGTATATGCTGCAGGACGTCTACTTTTTCCAAATTTTCATTACTGAGGACTATGATCTCCTCAAGGTTATTAGAGCTTTGTCACATCTTATATTTGGCGAAAAAATACTTGGTTGATTTTTCCTCTTTTTCGATCCATCTAGCCTTGGATCTGAGAAGCCATTTATCCGCGAGGTCAGTATTTTCATCTGCTATTTGTTCGTCTAGATGAGTCTATTTCGGGTTCACAGCTCGGGTTATTTTTAGTCAAGTCAGTTTTTTGTGCAGTTCCTCTAATTTTGTTTCTGTGGACTTTGGTTTTCGAAAGGCCCCAATTATTGACTAGATATTCAATTTACAACCGGCCCAGTTCTGTACGGACGAGGGGTCATTAATTTCGTCTATAACTTCATGATACTATCTTTCATTCCGGAAGCAGTTTTTATCAAACTGCCATTGCGCCTTCTGTCTCTTGGCCGGCCCGAACGACAGCGAGCATTCTACCAGGAGGTGGTCAGAGTTGCCAAAGCGAGTTTTCATATTCGAGATGTTATGTCCGAAGTTATTATTTATGAATATGTAATCTATACAGGTTCCCATTCTGCTATTGTTCCTAGTGTTTTGGAAGTATGTCAGAAATGGGTTTTCGTCTGAATGGTCGGATGCATTGTGAAAATTTTCCATCTTCTTTTGCAGCATTTTCCTTGTGGGATCGTGGTGTTGTGGCGCTTAGCTGACTCTATTTTTATTCGGGTAGATATTAGTATTAAAGTCTCTTGCAACGATATCTATTATTTCTCTCTCCTCTGGCGGAGACCAATCCTCTAGAAACTTTACTCTATTTTCTATACTCGGGGTGCATACACATTTGTTATCCTGTATGTCCTCCCCCGGAACTGTATTTTAGTCATTATAACTTTATCGTCGTGAGAAATTACTGTGTTTATAAACTTAATTTTTTTGTCTTCTGCTAAAATAGCGGTTTTACTAGACCAGACGGAATCGTATTGCCATTGATGTTTTAAAAAGTCTCTAAGTTTTACATCTTTCAAATTAGTTTCCTGTATCATAATAATATCCATTTATAGGATTTGAGCAGAACAAATGTATTTTGTCTCTTGTCTGTATTGATTAATCCTTTTACATTGAGCGTGGCTAATTTGATTCTTTGATTTACGGACATATAAACGTAAAAGGTAAGTACCCTTTTGGGTCAATGGCGGTTAGGAGGTATCCGTCCCCCTTGGTTACCAAGGGAGGACTCTTCCAACGGACTTCGTTCATTCATACCAAGATTTGTGGTTTTGTTCGAGGTCGGACGTCTATAGGAGACTGTAATAAAGCCATCATTTTCAATTTCTTTAGTTTTGGTTAAGGCCTTTGCTGAGGGTTCCATCTGAGTGGTTATCAGAATCAGAGAGCCCATGCTGCTTTGGTGGTCTGTGTATGCCCTGGCTAACTCATCATGCAACGGATTGCCAGCCTGGATCAGATCGTCAGAACCCTCAGAAGGAATTTGTTCCACTGGGTGTACCACCTCCTCCAAGATCATCTAATTCGTTTTCTCGTCTTGTGATGGTACCTGCCCATTATTTCCTTATCTGGTAATAAACCAGTCAGGTTGTTTGCTGACGCTTCCTCCATTGTTATCTTATTTTCCAAAGGGGTTCCTGGGCTTATAGGGTCTTTCTTTTGTGAGGAAGTTACCAGAGGCTCCATGTCCATTTTCTTAATCAGGTTGTTGTTCTCATGCCCAGTGGTCTTATTTATACATGCATTTTGTCTTGTTTCAATGGATTCCCTAAATTGAATGCAGTCCTTCTTTATATGACCTTCCTGGTCACAAAAATAGCAGACTTTTGGGGCGAATTTCCATTCTGTAGAAACCTTATTCTCCCAAACATGTGTAAATCGTGGTAAATGCCTTTCAAGCTCTGGGTCGTCAGTTGTTTCGAAAATTACAATCCATTGATCTGTTAGATAGGGAGTGCCTTCAATCATGAGAGGCTTAATGGCGGCAATTTTTCCGTAGTTTTCAAAAGCTGTGAGCAGGGCTTCTAAAACCTCACTCTTATTGCCCAAAGGTACGTTACGACACCTAACTGGTAGGAAGGACTTTCTACCGTCTGTCGGAATGTATTCGTAATAGATCTTGTTAAAAATGGTGATGCCCTCGGCGGCATATTGTCTTCGTTTATCTTCGTTAATAAACGTGATTTCTAAATGTATGTGAACTCCTTTGGTGAAGTGTTGCTTAGCAGCACTGACGTCATATTTTACTTAGTTGAACATAGAAGACATAATTTCATTGAATGTGCCCAGCATTTCTTGTATGTCAATTATGAGCGCATTGTCATTGTTAGTTCTAATATTTTGTTTTGGGAAGAACGTAGAGTAGGTTGACTGTCCTCTTTTCAATTTTGGAAACAGCGAAGTCCATTTCCTGTCAGAACTGACTGGACGAGGCTCTTTTTCTTTTTCTTGTTTACGCTCAATGGTTGTATGTCCGGGTGTTGCTTCGGGTGCAAAACCTAAATCTTCGTCCAAAAGCGAACCTTCTTCAATAATTTTCTTTTGTTCTGCGACCAAGTTTGAGACCATTGACTCATTAGTCGTAGCGTTTGAGGAACCTGGGAGGGGTTGTACAGTTTCTGAGCCTGCATGCGTATCCATAGCGGTAGTATGAACGTTCGTGATATCTTTAAGAGTTCTTGTTTCTTGTTCTACTTTATCGTGCCAGGAAGATTCTAGACTATCTTGTAGGGTAGGGACCTTGGGGTTCGTCTCTAAAGGACTTCTAATATTATGTTTGATGGTTGTTGGTTGTAAAGACATTTGTGTTTTTTTCCGTATGCCTGTTGACCTGTTTTCTTTGTTTATTTTTTTGCTGTTGTTACTTTTTTCACTTTTTTTCGACTTTTCGTTTTTTTGGTGCCATGTCTTCTAAAACTATAACTTCCTCGGACTCGCTATAGTTTCTTTTTTTGTTTCTGAGGGGACAATTCTTGTTTCTGTGTCCTTGTTTGTTTTTCTAAGTGCATGTATTTTTATAAAAACTAAATATACTCCGCTCCAAACTTATGTGTACTAGAGAGAGTACGTGTAGATCCTCGACATAAGTTTTTTTTATTTTTTGATCATCTGTTGTTGTTTTTTTTCCGTTATATTTTTGTCCGTTATTTTATTTTTTTATTTAATTCTTTTTTTTTCCTTCATAGTTTTCGGAATCACCTTTGGAGTGGTCGCTAAAGATGCCATTAGAGACTCGTTGGAGTCACCGTTGGAGTCGCTATTGGTGCTGTATATTGTTGTTGTAGATGTCGTTATTAGAACTTTCATTTGTTTTCTATTTTGCGTGTCAGTAGTGGATTCGTTTTTGCCATGTAATCGTCTTTAGTTTTGTAGTTCTGATTTTGAAGCTAGGAAAAGTATGATTTTTTTTTGTTTGTTAGTTATAAACGCGTTAACATGTTACTAATGCTTGTTTTCTTTTTTTTTAGCGTTTTTGACTTTCCTAGAAGTTGTGGGCATGCGCTGTTGGAGTCGCCATTTGTTCGAAATGGGTGTTATTGGAATTGGGCATGCGCTATTGGAGTCACCACTTGTTCGAGACGGTGTTATTGAAATTGGGGCATGCGCTATTAGAGTTGCAGATGGTGTTGTTGGATGGTGCAAGTACTTGTGCGGTTTAGGGTTAGGGTTAGTTAGCTGGTGCAGGTACTTGCGCAGTTTAGGGTTAGGATTAGGGTTAGAATTAGTATAGTATTAGGTTAGAAAGGTTTATGTAAATAATTATGAAATATAATAAGGAAAATAATTTAAAATAAAATAAATAATTTAAAATAAGATAAATAATTTAAAATAAAAAAAAATAAATAGAAAATAAAACTTACCGTCAAAAAAAAACTACTAAAAAGAGCTTCTGAAGTGTTTTTTATTCGATTGTAAAGAGGGCTTTTTTTTAATTACTTCGTCACTTTAGACTATATGTATGTATGTTGTATACTAATAACAGATAACTAGAAAACGGATACCGTTAGTGTCTGAAGCCAAAAGTAACAAGTGTAGTAAGTTAGAATTAATTAGTAAATGTTGTAAATTATAAGAGTTTATAGAATTTTATTAATAAAATCTATAAAATCTTATAATTCACAAATTTTTATTAATTAATTCTAACTTTATGCACTAAGTAAACTTGTACAAAATCTAAAATACATCAAATTATTAGAATAAATTTTATTTTACTTGAAATTTGGAGAAAATATGCTTAAATTTGACTTTTTTGATCAAAAATCAAAATTTATGCATCTATTCTTTAAATTTCAAGTAAAATAAAAATAATTCTGCTAAATTAATGTATTTTTAGGTTCTGAACAAGTTTACTTAGTGCATTAAGTTAGAATTAATAAGTAAGATCTTGTGAATCATAAGATTTTATAAAATTTTATTAATAAAATTCTATAAAATCTTATGATTCATAAAATTTTATTAATTAATTCTAACTTTATGCACTAAGTAAACTTGT